>CM050404.1:144819027-145121527 GCA_027580255.1 Therioaphis trifolii | reverse complement strand
GTTTTCGCAGAGTATTTTTATTTATTTATTTATTTTATTTTTTGTCGTTTCACCCGTCGTTCAAGTCTCCGTCACGTCGTCGTCACACTCTTCGGCGGCGATCGACCGTACACACGGCAACGAGGTAAGTGCAGCCGGGCAGAGGACGTACGTCCGCGACGTTCGTTTCGATTCGATTTTCAGACGAATAAAAAAAAAAAATCTTATTTACACGACGTTTTGTACCATATAATACCTGTATACGTAATATATCGTCTTTTCCACGCCAAGCTTATCGTCGTCAATAGTAGGAAACACTGTGATTCGAATCCCAATAACTCTATAGATCGAAATTTGATTTGGGTGGAACTTTAGAAGGTCGTGTTTCGATTTTCTAGACGGTTTTCCCAAGCGCGGGGAAAAATTGCCGAAAATGGAGTAAAAAGGACGAAATTCCATTAAATCGACTTGAGTAAAAAGTTAAACTCACGTGTATTTGCGATAGAAACTTCAAGTATTTTCACCATATTATATTATGACGAATTTCTATATACTTCGAAAAAACGTGACATCATTTGAGCTAAAAATAGAACTTTTAAAATACATTGTTTTTTTATTATTATTATTATTATTAGTTTATCCCTAAAGTTTTAAATATTTGAGAAAACTTTTGAAAATTTAATATGATCATCCATATGTAGGACGTCGACGGCTAGACGGAATCATTGCCAAAGTATTATGATAATTGTTTAACGGTTTAAAATTGTCCGTCTTAGCGAACGAATTACATAGATATAAATATATAATATGTTCATAATTTGGTAGATAATTTACGAAAACTATTTCTCTGCAAACCATTTTTCTTTCGTTACTTTTTGGAAACCCAAGGTCACCTAAAAGAAGGAAGTACGATGAATTTTGATAATTTTTCATGTCTTCAAATTGATTATGTTTTTTTTTGTTTTTTTTTTTTTTATTTCCACAGATCGTTTATCTAAAAATTTTATTGATCTCTAATATTGAGTTTCCGTCGAGAAAAAAGATATTTCTATTTACGTCAATTTCTATTTGATAATTACTGAGTTCTTAAAAAAAAAAAAATTTAAAAATTTAAATTTAGAACTGTAAATAAACTTTAAAATCTTTGAACTGCCATCTTGAAAATTTGTTAAAATGAAATGTGTCTTTATTCGCTGGGGACGTCGATATATTATTTAACGAAAGCACGACGCACTCAAATATCAATAATAACAGAAACGGTGACGGTTCAAAACATAGTCTAAATCCAAATATGTTTGGCTCAATTGTTAACGTTTTCGATTCGAAAAATACGCTCGGTCGTCGAAACCGATGATTAATTCGTTTCGAAGTTTGTTTCTACAAAACTCGTGTGACGTGTGCCGTGTATTAGTGTAGTAAGATGGATAGAATCGTAGTATCGAGAGGTGAACAGTAGAGAAAATAAAATAAGTCCATTAATTAAGTAACGATTTAAATGTCACAGAAATATCAAAAACTGTTTATTATTGAAAAATAGGTATTTATGCACTTAAAACTCTATCGAATTTCCCATCGAATTCTAATTTAAAAAAAAAAAAAAATTCGCATTAAATGATTACCATTTTTCTTTTTTATCTCCATAGTTTTTCCAGTAATCAAAAATAACGATCGAAAAACTGAGTAAAAACGGTAAAATCGGTAAAAATCCGCCGTAAACGAGATTTTCACTGTTCAGATTTTAGGTATTTAGTCATAAATCGAAAAGTATTGAAGCTAGAAACTTGAAAATTTTATCCAATATCAAATACATACTTTTTTATATTGGACAACATTTTCAGAACAATTATAGCACTTTTGACTTAAATATAGAACTTTTAATTTACCAAATTGTTTGAAAGTTTTTATGTAATATAATTTTAAATATTTGACAAAAAGTTCTGAAAATTTAATATGACCTTACTCATATACCTACCTAATTATCCTAACAAAAGTTCAAAAATCGTTAGTCAGGATTTTTTTTTATACACGTTTTAACAAATTCATATAAATTCGTATATGAATATCGACTGTTTTTACGTTAATTTTCAACTTAAAATCTGTATAAATCTTTTTTGGTATGAGGGTTTAATAACGAAAAGAATAACCATGCAATATGACTTAAATCGTCCAAAACTTGCTTTTGTCACGAAAATAACTATCAAAAAATGTTATAGCATGAAAAAATAATACATTAATGAAAGTCATATAATATTATATGTAATCAGTTTATAGGCTGTGTGACAAGGTAAATATGAATTTTTTTTTGTCATTCCGCAAGCAGATATAATTGGATATATAATTATGTATATATAAGTAGATATATATATATATATTATGCATAATTATATATTACTTAATATAATTGGAGTATAAAATTCAAAAAGTGTGTATGTGTGTGTGTGTGTGTGTTCTTATATATCGATTTCAGACTACATTAAAAAAAAATAACATTTCATTAAATAGATATGAAATTTTGTGCGAAAACATTGAAAAATGTCTTAAAATTCAAATCGAAAAAAATTTTGTCGATATAATAGTAGTTTGTACTTGGTAAAATGTCACGAATTTTTAACCCGAAAAGGATCGCGCGGAACATTCCACAAATAAATGCGCGATTGCAACGTAATATGAGCCCTGTTCATACAGATAGAACAAAACTACGTGAAATCGTAGACGTGTTATCGATAGACTTGTGTCCGATGTACCAGGGGTACCTTGAGCTACGGATTAATTATTTTTGCGCCAACAGCCGCGGCTCTACGTTACGGTGGCGCGCCGATAATGATCTGACCACACGAGACTCGAATATATTCCATGCCCTTCGTCGCCGGGGTTTTCAAGCGTGAAAAAATAATAATATTCGAAAGGGTACGTTGTTATTGTTGTTCGTTCCTTCCGCGTGATTGTTGCTAGTGGCTATTTGCATTTCATTACGTTGCACGTAATAGTAATAACTAAAAATATTAATAATAATAATAATAATTACTATAATTATTACTATCATTACTATTATAATTTTAACGTTTTCAATCGACAGTACTCGTAACCACCCACGGACAGAGCACAATATTTTGACATGTGTCGACACAAAATACAAAACATTTGCTATCTTTAATGGCTATAGACAATAGTATAGCGTTACAACGTAATACCATACTATGCACCTATAAAATTATAACCACACAGTCAGTGGCGTACAAATGGGGGGTCAGGATAAATCCCCCCCAGGACCAAAATAAAAAATCCAATTTTGAAGTGGTTAGAATGGAAAATATACAAAAATGTCTTGAAAATGTGTGTAAAATTAAGGATTTCGTAAGTTATAATAGAATCACAAAAACATTAATTTTTCTTCCGAGAAGGTAGAGATACAAATAAATGTTTATTATTTTCATAAAAACTATTTTTTGTTTAGATATTAAATAATGTTTATCATTATAAGTAAATTGTTTCTGTGCTGTGCCTGTGTGTGTGTGTGTGTGTGTGTGTGTGTGTGTGTGTGTGTGTGTGTGTGTGTGTGTGTGTGTGTGTGTGTGTGTGTGTGTGTGTGTGTGTGTGGGTGGGTGGGTGTCTATTTTTGTAATGGCATACCCGCATGGCGCATACGGCCTCATCGAAATATTATTTTAATTAATAACTTTATCCCTTATCTCTTGTTTATTAACATATATAATAATATATATGATTGTCCAAATGTCCGATGTTTAGTTATGCTATCCATAAACCGTCATTACCAAATAACCGCAGACGAAGTTCTTATTGAATTATCAAACAAGAAACGACTTTTGGAATTTTCGTTGTTAAACTATGGTTTTTCGTCTTTGATAAAACCTATTGCATTTGGTGAAGTACTCTGATAAACACATAATAAATAATTTTATTTAATCCCCCCCCCATAAGACAATTGAATGTACGCCACTGCACACAGTAATTAAGTGTGAGCGATAAAAGTAAACATCGCGATTAAATCGCGTGTAGTAAGGCGTTTTATATTTTTTTCGGTTACTGAGAAATTTAAATTTATTAATCAGTTTAGTGGTTGATTAAAAAAAAAAATTTTTTTTTAAATACATACCGGTAAAATAACGATGGTCGAAGTTTGACACTTGCCATTTTATTCCTAGGTCCTACACATGTATGAGAAGTGGGTGGACGAGTTTGTGTATAGAAATCTGGATCGACCGTTTTTACGGACAATTCATCAGGCTTATGATAATTTCATAATATGCTATTGTCTTGAATTTGAAAGCAACCAAATATAAATCATTGTATTTGGAGAACGATCCTGAGCGAAACTCGATTAACGGGTGATTTCAGTATAAGTAAAATGTATCGAAAATAAAAAACTATATGAGATAAATTATAAGTGCGATTTCCGAGTTTAGCATTATTAATTTTTAAATAATAACACGTATCGATTTGACTATAGGAGCAAAAAGATCCATTTACAATATTTCCGACTTCGAATCGAGGAATTGCTAATGTTGAGAAATAACAGTGGAAATAAATCCGAAAGTTTCCTCAGAAATAATGTCATTTGAATCATACGAGTAATCTTAACTTTGATTAATTTATCTAATCTTCTTAAAATTTCATATACAGACGGTAAGAATATATTACAAGGTGAATCTTTAAGTAAAATAAAGTTTTTATTTCGTTCAAACTTGTATTTGTCAATACATTTCAAAAAGCGATATTTTCAAAACAATTCCAATGTTTTTCAAAATCTATTCAAAAGCTAAAAAAAACCAATTTCTTCAAAATATTATCAAGCCTATATGGGTCTGCTGTTGAGGCTGTTAGATTTTAGCAACATAATTTTTGATGTTCTCGAGAATTAATTGAAATCATTTTCACGAAAATCTAGTCAATGGTACACTTTATTGTTTTTATTTAAAATTTCAATAATGTTATCTTGTACTTTAAAAAAACTACTGAAAATCAAAAAAAAAAAAAAATCATTCTCGATTATACTAATTAGGCAGTTACGATTTTTTAGTGCGCTAAAACGAGTAAAATGTTTTAATTCGTTTTTTGAAAACGCGTCATAAAAATATTGTGTCATAAACCAACTTCAATTATTGGTCCAAAACGCCTTGATTGTTTTAAACGTGTATTCTGGAGAGTAATAATATTAAATTTCATCGAATAGCTTACCGTTGAATTGAAAACAAATGTAAATAAAACGAACGATAATATGCTTTATAATTAAAACCGAACGGAACTTATTGGCATATCACTTTCAATTTATACCGCAAGTTGGGCAAGACCCGTTTCGCCCGAACCGGGACCTTTCACTTTTTGCTCGTCCGTTTTACCCAA
This sequence comes from Therioaphis trifolii, assembly GCA_027580255.1. NCBI lineage: Eukaryota > Metazoa > Arthropoda > Insecta > Hemiptera > Aphididae > Therioaphis > Therioaphis trifolii. The sequence goes on along the minus strand of CM050404.1, from coordinate 145,116,187 downwards.
GTAAAACAATTTGCGATCGCCCCCCCCCCCCCGAGCCGTATCGTTCGATTGATTTATTATCGTCTCGAAACAATGAGACAATTACGATTTATTCACCGTACAAAAACGTCGTTAAATTACTATACAATATCCGAATGAGTACATATCATACACTCTAGATCATGGTTCCCAACCTTTTTTTTATCATACGCCCCCCTTTGTAGATTTTTGAAACTCTCGCCCCCCTTTTATAACAAGAAAAATATACCACTTTCTTGTGTACTTTACAAAGAAATTATAAAATATCTGAAATGAATTCAATTTTATTGATGATAATAATTATGTAGCGGCATAAAACGATTAAGTTGTGATCTTTAATAACAATTATTATAATATTGTATATTATACATTAATATATATTAATATACATTATATTGTATATTATAATATTGTTATCTTTATCAATACTCAATAACCGGTCGTTATTCATTTTTCATATTTTCCTTACATTTTAAAATAAAAATAATTTAATAAATAAAAACTGTATTTTGTTATGACTGCTTACGCCTCCCAGAAATGTTTACACGCCACTCCAGGGGGGATGCCCCCAGGATAAGAAACGCTTCTCTAGATCTAGAGTTCAGGGATCGTTCTAGATCGGAATGTGCGGTGACTCATCGTGGCGAGTAAAATTATTGTTTTAAACCGTAGCACTCTTGTAAACTTTTAACATCATCACTAAATAAAATAATATCACGGTTTGCGCAAACGCTTAATACAGAGGTATTCAAACTGTGCGTCGCGGAAATAAGAGAGAGGAGCCGCGAAAGACGTAATAGGCGTGTAGAGTGTAGACTATGGTATTTTTACGTACGAAATAAAAATACTTAATTTAAATTTGTTCTACATATTTTATCTATTTATTTATACATTTCTTTATACGCGTCGTACGATAAATAAATAAATTTACATATTAAAGGTACGTGGAAATTTATAACCGCGGTTTTTTTCCACCATAAACCATTTGGGAGCCGTCAAAGTATTGTGAAAACTCAAAGGAGCCGTGGGATGAAAAAGTTTGAATACTTCTCTGGCTTAACACGTCAAACAGCCGACATATTATGCCGACGGATCGTGCGGTGTGGACAAACGGATAACAGCTTTTGGACGAAGCCTTTTTCGTTTTTTCGTCCCACCGACGACGTTCGTCGACACGGACGTGTTTCGAAAACCCGCCACTCGTCTGTCGCCCACGTTGCGGCCTCGCCGACGTACTCGCCCGCGTCTCTTTTGATCGTCCCGCACACGTCCGTCACGACGAACACCCAAACGTTCCGAACGATTCAAACTTTGTGCGACCCGCACGTCGCATTCGTCGCACGCAAGTACAAGGTTCGCCTGGAACAACGTAAAAGTTCGTCTCTAACGCAGCCACTATTATGCCGCCCTCTCGAGCCGAAAGGCAGTAAGCAGCGACATGCAAAGCAGTACATTTTTTTTAAAAATCTTAGATCATCGTAGATTCTCGCCAATTGTCTTGACCTGACAATCATGACGTTCCTACACGACTCGTGTATACATGTGTTTTCACCGATTATATTTTATCCGGGAACTACCACGATTTATGAATAATTATTTTGAGTTCCATTGACCGACAGCCGACGGGAAACCACGAGTCAAGCCTCAACTGTACATATATTATCTAATTCATTTCGTGATATTTTCCGTGCGCTATTCATTGATGAAAACACACGTTCCACTGCTGCGTTTGAGCCGGGTAATGAGAGAGAAAATTCAACGACTATATCAATCGACAACTATATCTTGTATGTTTGTTTATGATTATCTCAGATCTTACTCGTTATCGTTTTCCTCCATAAAATGTCTAATAAAAGACATACATAAATAATTGAAGTCTACTAATTCCGGGACAATATATGTTGTCCCGAAACACATTATCGGGACACCGGGACGCCATACTCAAAACCGGTACTGTCCCGGCCACAACCGGGACGTATGGCGATCCCAGTATAAGTGTCCGCGGAAATCTCGAGCTCACGATTCAGGTCGTAGGTCAGTCGACTCAGTGGCGGATCCAGAAATCAATTTTTTTTTTTTTTGGGGGGGGCAAAAGCAAATGTGCGACATAACTTGGCTGAATGTGTGTATGTGAGAGATGCTGTGAGCACCAATCTCACGAATAACGACCACGCTCCAACGATATAGTATGATAAGTGAAAATATTTGTCAATATTCTATCAATAAAATTAGCTATTTTAGGTGTTGACGTATTACTATGGGTAGCTCTGGGGGGAGGCAAATTTCCCCTTTGTCCCTCCTTGGATCCGCCACTGTGACAGTCGTACGCGTCGATGACAACAAATCCGATACATCGTTGGGAAAATGTCACAAGGACTACGTACGTTGATTATTGCGAATAGTCCTTCGTTGTAAAGCCCGAGGGTTTTTCCGGAAAAATCAGTAGCACACCCGCGTCCCACTCGAAATCTGGAGCAAAGTGATATTTATTAGTGTTCTTCGAGTGGGCACGATAATGATACTGCTATACGAAACTGAATCGTAACGTTCATGTCTGCCGTGTTTGTACAGATGTGAAATCTCGGTCCGACTCCGGATGATTTCTAATTTAATAAAAATAAAAAAATAAAAAACAAACGAATTGGACGTTATTATATTTCGTTTTAATAACCAGCCGGAGAAAATAATTTTTAATTAATTAGTTTTTAAATTTTGTGAAAGACAACAAGAGTCCGAGATTTGTAGTCCATAAACACGGTTATGCACGAAAAATCAACGCCGGTAAAAACGCACGCAGCGGAAAATAAACATGTGACAAGTGAAAAGTGTTTTGTGGTCATGTACGTTCGTATATGCATTTTATGGAAATTAAAACGAAAAATAAAAAGTGACGTGATAACAACCTAATAATTTAACAGTCGACGTTCTACATTTGTCGTGACGCGCACGCGCGAATGTGTGTGTGTTTTGTATACGAAAACGTTTTGCATCACAAACGCGTCCTATCCCGTAGCATTTATCTTCGCGTTTAGTAATGATAATAATAATAATAATAATATTTATTTTAATTGGATGTTTAAAACGTATCGCCGCCGTAGCGAACGTATGTAAAATAGACACATGGCGGAAAAATTCGTTCCGTCCGACTCCGGAGTATTCGCGTGAATATCGTTATATTTCTAAAAAACGAATTACCAGAACCCGCGGCTATTCAGACCGTCGGCACTACTTTTTATGATACGCAGCGATTACACGCGTATAGGCATGAGTGTTGTGTTATATTTCCCCTACCCCGCCCCCCTGAGTATTTATCGTCAGGTCGAATTTGTATACGCGATTCGTATCCAACACGTGCGAAAAATTATCGCGTCGACCGCTTCGTTAAACGATACGTCGAACGTCGTGCTGTTGGACTAATCATGAAAGCGGTAATCTCGTTCTCTGTCGACGGGTCGAAAACTCGGTTATTTGTAATTTTGCCGAGAGGAATTTAAAAAAAAAAAAAAAAAACACCAAAACGTGTCGCCCAAACGAATACGATAAACTCAAAAACGCTGATATACATATATATATAATTAGGACTAGGATAGTATAGGATTTTGCATTTTTTTTTTAGGATTTACAGGACATAGCTTTTCAAGCACAAAATGTGATTTGGTCATATACGAGTCCAAATAATATATAGTTTTTATTTTGCTTTTTTTGGCATTTTTTGTACTTTTATGGATTTAGGGTCATTTTGTAGCATTTTTAGGTCATTTTTTCAATTTTAAGGGCATTTTTTATACTTTTTTGAAATCTAGGTAATATTTTTATACATTTTCATTTACACTAGATGTTCTCGATAAAAGTTTTGAATTTGTAACAGAAATAATATCATATTCAATATTTCAATTATAGAGATAGTATAGACTATAGAGAATAATCTTCGATACCGCGAGTTATCTTAATCGTTAAATTAAATGACAGTGATGTGGAGAGTACAGTGTGTAGTAGTTACATAATAGTGCATGATAAGTCCAAACTTCAAACTTAATTATTCATATCAAGAAAATCCAAAATTAACATTTTTTTTGCTATTTTTTTATAATATTATAATTTAAATAATTTTGTACCGGAATTTTAATTAATAAATAATAATTAATAATTATAAAACATTTTTATAACATTTTAAAATCATTTTTTATCCTTTGGGCATTTTTTAAGGTCATTTTTAGGTTATTTTAACGTCATTTTTTAGGTTTTTTGGGTCTTTCAAATCCTATCCCTATATAATATATATATATATATATATATATATATATATATATATATATATATATATATATATATATATATATATTTATATATATTTTATTAAAATAGAATATTTACAATCTGTATTATTTTATGCAATATGCAAATGAGTTTGATATACATAGCTTTGGAAAGGACATGAGGAGGAAGACTATCCAATGACAGAACCCTCAACAGTAGAAGTTATAGACATATGGGTCCTTTTTTTTTTTTTTTTTTGGTTCAAAGAACTGGGTTTAGTTGGTCACGACACCAGCGCCATTTTAATCTCCGGGGTGGATTGCCCGGTATGTGCTCGCTACCTTGAATGGATATCAGTGGGTTGGAGTGACAGGCGAGTTTGGCATGGAATCTACTGTAATGGGTGTGTGTGTGTGTGTGTTTGGTTGATGGTTTCGATGTTAAGATCTTTGTGGAGTGAATTATTGGAGTCATACCAGGGGAAAGAGGTTATTAGACGGTCGTATACGGCATCGGTAAGCGTCGATCATACTTAGGGAACCATAGCCGGGATTTTTGTTCAGTAATCGAGTAATCTTTGTTTTGATTTTTTCTGAAAATACGCGCCAAGCAGTTCAGATGCTGTTGACAAATAATCATTGATATATTATTAATTAATTGTCGGGTATAAGTCAGGAAGATACGACGTATCGGCGAGGCTGTATTGGTTGACGTTTCACGATACAGTCGTGCGGAGGACACGGGATTTCGGGAATAGAAGCAGCCTGTGTACACACATTGATTAATTTAAGTGCAAATGTGCACACCGTATTGTTGATCGTAATTCATATCTGTGTCGTTGTTTTGTTACAGTTCGGGTGGTGGTGAATCTATTCAGACGGAGTGAACACTGCGAATCATGACCACGAGATTTCACAAGTAAGTCTAGTTGTAATCGCTAATTAGTAGTGTACCCTTGTGTCATGTACTCGGATGTCGTCGGGTGTTCATTCGGTCGAGACGACCGAACGTAACTGCACTCAGTCGATTAGTGTCACAGACCACGGTGAAGGGTCACTGTATACACCAACTCCGTAAGTACGGAACTCGTCAGATTTTTCTAAAAATAAAAAAATTATACGTTTTCACCGTAATGTCCATTGAAATCAAAATGTAAAATGATTTCTAACTTCTGCGTCAACGTGAGTGATTTAATTGCATAGTAAAAAAACGATTCCATTGCATTCTCAGGTATAAATAATTTAATGTACACTAATATACAGGTGTAGTTTATTACATTATCCTACTCGGTGCATAATCGTTATTATCATCAGTCACTGCGTATATTGTCATGTTTATTATGATTTATTGTTTTATGGCAAAGGTGGGGCCAACAAGAAGGGACTTCCGAGGCCGCGTAATAAAATGAAAAATATAAAAGAGCCAAGACAAAAAAAAAAAACAATAATAATAATAAATAAATAAAGTGTTTTTGGTATCGAAAAATCGGTATGGACTTTGCCTATAATTGTCTATATCGTTAGATTTCATAAGAAACATTAAAGTTTTATAGATTAGATATCACGTGTAATAAAATTGTAAAACGTTAAACGAGACGTTTACGAAAATCGAAAAAGGCGGGTACGAAGAAAAATAAAGGACTCTCATCTCACAGGATTTCTTAGAATGGCTATTACTACGTATCATATTCCGGAAGCCTTGAAAAATAAAAATCGATAACCCGAATTTACGTTCGGATCGAAACGATTATTTAAGTATTTTAAATTAAAATAGAATTATTGATTGAAAAATACTGGATTTTTATTGATTTTATAAACTCAAATGTTTTGTTTAGTTATGATCATATTTTCGGATTTAAATTTTTACTTTAGCGTTTAAAATTTTTAATCTATACTTGCAAAAACGTCTTTCGTCATCGCGAATAAGTCGCTGGTCGCGATTCGGCCACCGTTGATTTATAATATGACTAGTTTCCTTTTTTCTTTTTTTTATTATTATTATTATTATTATTACTATCGAAACCTCCGTGAGTTTCCGTTTTATGGTCGTTTTTCAACGCTGATTTTTCGTATTCAAACACAAGTCCCTTTTGTCGTGATTTTCCAGTGCGGCATTACAATATTATAGTAACAATGTAATATAACGTAATGTATATAATTGCAAAATTTTCAATAGTTATGTACTTAAAATCATTGAAAATAATTCTCAAGTAGATATTATCTTCACGGATATTTCAAAGGCGTTTGATGAAGTTGATCATTCAATTCTCATCAACATTCTCTATAAATCAGGTTTCGGTGAGCCCCTTCTGTCCTGGTTCAAATTATACCTTTCATCCAGGGTGCAATGGATGGAAATTCTGGATTGGAGATCAGTACATCTGGTATTCCTTTAGAGGGCCACATTTCCCCTTTATTTTTTGCTTTGTTCATGAATGGAGTTAGTAATGCCTTTCAACACTGTCCCTTTTTAGTTTTTGCTGATGATATCAAACTCTTTATGGACATTCATTTTGAGGCGGACTGCCTCTGCCTTCAAAATGAACTCAATAATCTAGTTAGTAGGTTAAATACTATAGAGTTATCATTAAATATAAGTAAATGCCAATCTGTATATTTTACTCGACGTAGAGCTCCCTTTTCCTATACTAACTCTATCTGTGGAACCCCCCTTGAGCGAGTATCACTCAAGAGAGACCTGAGAATTATTTTCACTACAAATCTAGACTTTCATTCACATATCGTGTACATTTAGTGAAAATCCTTCAAAAAATTAGGCTTCATCAAGCGTATCTCTTCCGATTTTAAGCTTTCACATTTACTAAAGTCTCTTTTTTTTCTTCACTTGTTAGATCTATTTTTGGATTCGGGTCAGTCTATGGTATCCTTACACTGCGACTAGCTCAGCTCAACTTGAAAGAGTTCAGCACAAATTTTTAAATTACGTCTCTTACATCCTCAAAATTACTCGCCCACAACACGATTATCTCCCTGTTCTACAATATTTAAAACTTGATAGTCTAGCCGACCTCTGCGGGTCTAATTCTGCGTTAATGCCAACTTAAGTTTTCTTCATAAACTCTTAAATCACTCTATAGATGCATCTGAATTACTATCCGAAGTTAATTTTAGAATTCATAATATCCATTCTCGTACACCAGCTCGTTTCTATGTCCCATTTCATAGCACAAATTACGGACGAAACCAACCCATCCATCGAATGATGCGCTCAGCTAATGCCTTTCAAACTTAAACATTAGTCCTGTTACATCTATGTTATTTGTCCTATCTGTCTTATTTTTGTAAACAAGTATATGTAAATGTTAATTAGATATTATATGTACCTTGGGCTTGCATGTAACAAATGTAAATAAATAAATATATAAATATATAAATATATAAATATATATAGTGTATTACGTACAATGTGTACAATGTACAGTTACGCTTATGATGCCTGCGTCGTAATGACACGGAATTATTATAATAAACGTTCGTACATCGTAGGTAGGTCGCGGTTATTTTCAAAACGCATTTGCAAAACGAACGGAACCTACCTCAGAGGTCATTCAGATTCGACTTTACGGCGATCGTTATTATTTAGCGTTCAAGAGACCCGACGTCATGAGCGTGCAACAAAACAGGACGCGCGTTAGGCATTGTGCGTTTTCGCCGGACTAGACGACACAACGATAATCGACATTGGTGTATTTGCGCGCACACGCAACGCGTATCACGAAGATCTGACGAACGGAACGACTTTTGAGCCATTCGATATTATTATTTTATTCATATATATATACATAGATACCAACTGGCGGACCGTGGTCCCACGTACGGACCACGCACGTTTTTTTTACGGACCCTCGTCCGCGGAATAGTTTTTAAATTTTAAAAATATGAATGTAAAAATCCCATAATAAACGATAAGACAAGAATGTACTGTCGGCTGGGAGGTTCGTTCGTAACAACATGACGTGTATTATAGTTAATAAAATACACGGTACTATTGTGTAATGTATACTGAAAAATTCCGGGGCAGGCGATGAACTCTTAAAACCTCCCTTGTATACGTGCCTGGTTTGGCACCACGAAAAGTTTTGTAAGTTTCAAAACGGACCTCCGTAGAAATTAGTTGGTGACCCGTGTTATACACTATAATGTTTAATTTTTTTTTTTTTTTTATTCCAAAATAAAAATTATATTTTATATTTTTATAGGAAAATCAAAAAATTTTGAGAATCTGATTTGTAGAAGGATTTTCGTGCTTGAAATTCTTGTACAAGTCCGTTTTCGTTGATTTTCTACGATTATTTAAAGTTTGACGCGATACCAGGGGTGTATTTAAGGATGGCTTGACAAATTTTCCTCGCTACCCTCGATATATTGCTTATTTCTTTCTATTTCATTCAGATTTAGGTTTTAGATTTGAATCGGACCGAAAAGTCAAAATATGGTTTTATAATCATGTTTATTTTGTTATTTTTTTTTTTATAAACACTTTTTTGGGTAATCGGGTGGTTAGAGTGGTCCAAAAGTTTCATCCCGCAACTATATAGATCAAAAACCACATATAGATGGTACTTTGAGGGCTCATTACGTTTTCCTTTCATTAGGCGTAAGGAAACTGCAAAAAAACCGAGTAAAAATAGTTAAATTTGCCGTAAATGACACTTTCACTGAATCGATTTTAGTTATTTAATCATAACTCGAAAAGTTATGTTGCTAGAGATTTTTTACCATATATTAAAGGCATATTACGACTAACTTAGCGGAAGTTTCAAGAAAAATTCACAAACTTTGGGCCAAAAATATAACTTAAAAAACCTAGTTTTTTAAAGTTTATCTCTAATAAAACTTTCAGTATTTGGCAAAAAGACACAACATAATATCGATTGCTTTTTATTGATAAAATGACTTGATGGCCATTTTTGCCCAAAAAAAGAACTGTATTTTTTTAAATTTCTTATTAAAATCGACCCTTTCGTGTATGCTCCTGCTTACAACGTCACGGTACCGGGTAAAGTTTTTAAAAAGTGTTAATAATACTGTCCGTCGGTATCTAATCTCATTATTTCATGGAAAGTTAACTCGAAATCATTGGTTTAATCTTAATTAAACATGCCAGTATACGTATTAAATTAACGTAGTTTTCAACGAGTCTGATAAATCATAGTTAATAAAGTATGAAACTTTCACCAGGCCTTTTATCACCAACATTTTTCCGAAAATCTGGTTAATGAAATAGTTATTTCGACTTTTTATTTTTCATTTGCTGAATAAAGTTTCAAACTTTCAAATTTGGGTTCTGAAAATAAAAACGAATTTTAAATAAGTTTTTATTGTGGCGTAACACTAGAAAAAAAGTATGTATATAATATATAAAATAATAAATGAAACATAAGTTATTCCATACGTTTCGTGATACGTTCAGTGTATTTTATTATTACTACTTTTTTTTTTTCATTTTTTTTCATAATACTTCTCGAACGATTAAGTTTCAAGCGTTAGTTTACTTCTCGATTTAAAAAGCGGCAAAATTCTTTTTAAACAGGTGCCCATTATTGTAGTAATATATATATATATAGGTTCTTGAACGATTTCGATTCATTATTCCATTCGTATGCACGTAGGCGAATTGCTTTCTCTGCAACGCATAACGTTATTATACCTATACACAGTGATAACAAAACGGCCGAAATGAAAAAATGCGGCACCATAATTATTATTATTATTATTATTATTATTATTATTATTATTGCACTCGTCGTCGCGTTCTCTTTGAAACACGGCGCACGTGTGTCTGAGACATTGTTAGTGTATAATTTATTGAAATTTATAAGAAGAAAAAAAATCATGTGCGACAGAACGTCTTAAAACCTATCTGATGCAGACGGCCGGCCGAGTATTCGGTGCGCAGCACGTCTTGATATTTTCCCGACACGTTTCTACGCGCCGACCGGGTTCTATTGTTGCGCGGAAAGACAATATCATTATTTACCACGCTATGAATTTCGACGTTATTCAGATTTCGGAGCAATGGGAATCGAATCCAAAACGTACAAATCGAAATCGCGCGTATTGTTATCATATTACGGTTTTGACGACCATCGTGGGGCCTCGTGACGGGCAGACGTTTGTGCAATAATTGTGCCGGTGTTGTAATATTATAATGCGAACATTACGACGACGGTATATTCTCGTGATTGATAGCACAGCTGCGGTATAAGTCGTGAGTAGAGCCCGGATTTTGTATGCTCTGAAAACCTTAGAAATATGCAATATAAAAAAAATAGCAATTATGTCCTTATTTGGTAGGATATAATATCCTTAAAAATACAAAATATGCGAAAAAAATCGAATGAGACAAGTTTTTTACTTTTATTATTTTTATATATAACATTTTTTAAATAAATTACGTGATAATAAGATAAGAATACAACTTCATCATATTACATGGACTATAATTATAAAAATTATAGACACGTTATTCTAATAATTGATACAACCAAAATATTACGTCATATTGTGCATTTAAAAACCATTTATGTGTAATACAAATTTTTAAAATACAGAAATATCCGATGCATGTCAAAAAATGGCAAAATTTGCAAAAATATGCAACACAAAACTTTGTTTTTCGGATCTATGGCCTACAATTCAAACTTTTAGCTTACCTAGCTACTTTTTGGACTGTTTCAAAGAAACATGGAAATGCATATAAATCCGTGCCTTAGTTATGAGTTATTAATATCGTCTACTTATTTAAGTAAAAAAAAAAAGAAGACCTAGGTAGAGTTATCAATTTTAAAACACTCCGAATGAATGTGATACGATCGTTACATAAATACGCAAAATATTTTGAAATATCGCATGTGAAAAATAAAAAATAAAAAAAAAGAAGTTATTACCAGTTACATATCATGACTAAATGTATCTTAGTGACAACATATGTAAATTATGTTTTATAACATATTATATATATTTCATAAAAATGTAATTAAAGATAAACTTTAAAAAACGAGGCATTTTCAAAGTTTATTTTTAGGCCAACATTTGTCATTTTTTTTAACTTTCGTAAAGTATGTGACGGAGTGCCGTTAATATACTGTGGAACTGTTAAATTTCTGTCAATATTACTTTTGGAGTTATTATCAAATAACTAAAATCGATTCTGTGAAAGTTACGGCCAATTTTAGCGTTTTTACTAAGTTTTTTTGGCATTTTTTCTGGAAACTTTTTTATGAAGAAATCAAAATGAATCTTCATGAAAGCCTTCGTTTCACTTAAGATAAGAATAATCATATCATAAATATTTAATCATTTATTTTTTCAAATTTAAACGAGGGTAGACATTTTTTCATTGTTTCTGAAATGTTACCACTGCTCACTCGTAATCGAGGCGAAGTATTAAAATTAAATATCATATACATACTATAAATGCAAAAATACGTGCTTAAATGCTTTTTTTTATTATTTTCCAAATTATTTACAAAATATGGTTTAAACACATTTCAAACTTTGCAGCCCTTATTTTTCTTTTAAGTTAACATATTTTACGTATTTTCGTACGTTTATTCTGTCAAATCCATATTAATTTAAATTCGATTATTATTAATCGATACATTTTTCTTGAAGTATCTAAGCGATCAGAGTTTGAAATACAACAATTAAGACTTGATTTTAATTTTGATGTAAATCTACATATTTTCTGAATCTATATGTTTGAATCTTAGTGTTTTTTTTTTAAATATTTTAATTAGATTCTAACATAAATCATAGCTTAGTTTTTGATATAATCGTGAATACCATTTCTACGTCGATCTTGTGTTTAGTAAGAATACTATTTATATTTTTTTTTTTTTTTGTCAACAAGACTGTGAGGTCCGGTAAGATTGAATCACTAGTCGCTCTCCCCTGAAGACCCCCCCCCCCCGTGAATATCAAGAATAGGACACTTGATGAACGCTTTACGCGACTGACCGTAAATAATCAATAACGTGCATGTTAATTTCGAAAAAGTTCCGTACTTTCAACTCGAATTGTAATTAGACCTATTTTCTGTGTCGAGTACCTACCTAGGAAATGAATATTCGTTCACTTCCCACGACTCATTGTCGCGTGTCACTTTGTCGATTTACGTGTTGTGCACCGACTCCGATCATCCTTGCAACCTTTAATCACAAAGTAAAAATTAAAAATATAATGTTGAGTATTATTTTAAATATATTATTTTAAAATTAAATTTGAAATTTGAAGCCCACTGTCTTCAAATATTCCAATCTGGAAATTTTTTTTTCATTATACATGGTCTAAGTTTTTGTATTGGAGATGGCTTTAGATTTGCGATTTGTAGTTTTTCGACCATTTCACTGTTTTTTTAAATAAAATTCTGCTTGGTGTTCTTTAATCACTTCGATAAAATGATAAATAGATGGGTGCGGGTTATAAAATTGATCTTTCAAATGACGGTGATATGATTCTGGACCATTGGTAGTCCTTGGGTCATTCGAAGGTGGCTCAGCCCAGAGGTGCGGTGGATATCTGCTGTCATTTTCAATATAATTCGCTAAAATATAATCTGAAAATGCTGATATATTCTGATTGTCAGGAGCAATAGAAAAAAGTTCATAAAATGCATCAGAAATTTCAGTAGATGGTAAAAAAGCCAATCCAAAAAAATATTAACGTGTGTGTAGTGTGTACACACTGTGCGTAATGTGTATTTATACATATTAATTATCGTGCGCGCCGCGTGTTTTGTTCGTTCGAGTTACCTTTCAGTATACACCCGGTTTATGTAATTTTCGTGTGTAATGTTTGTAATTAAAACGAGTTGATTTGTAAATCATAGTCTTCAAAGGAAGTCAATAGTCATTCCTCACGTGTCCTTTGCACTCGACGTAACTTTTAAGTAGGTACACACATATTAGGTTGTCCGTCAAGTTCTTTTACGTCCAAGGACCTGTAGTGTATTCGTTTACATGACGAAATTACTAATTATTACTATTAATTACCCATTATGTGCCTATAAAAATTAATAATAATAAGTGCGTGTGTGCGTGTGCTGTAAAAACCAATAGAATTTAATTTCTATGAGAAAAAAAAATGTTTTTATTAGTTTAAAGTTAAAGTTCTTTTTTAAATAGTGACCTCTATTATTTAATATTAATAACGTATAATATTTTCAAAACGAGTATTATTAATATGTATATATATATTTTTGAGATTTAGATTTTACATTCGTACTATTGATTCAACAGTTTAAAAGTTGTTAGTATTTTAAGGTTAAAGTAGTGGTACTGGATAGATGTACAAGCTCTTCTCTCTTTATCTAAATTTTAAATGCTATTATGTCTCTTAAACTAATTGATCTTATTATAAATATCACAATTTACTCAGGTCGAATCAACTGAAACAGACGTAAACATGAACAATTTTACTCCTGAGTTTTCGAGACAATGTTCCAACTTAGTTGTCGACGTACTCTATATTAACACTGTATACATGGCGCATAATAACACAGTGCAAAAATCATCGTCCCGTACCAGTCTAACTACATCAATTAGGGTATAATTATATATTGTAATATTGTTACAATACAGGCGTGTAATGTTTATTATAAATTAAACCTAATAACGCGTGTTATTATGCATATCGAATGACGAGAATTCATTGACCAGGGAGTGATTTAAACCCGACTCTTAGATGGGTGGGTGGGCGGGTGGAGAGAAGTGGCTGCTTTAATAGGGGCCTGCGGGACCATGCTTCCACCCCGAAAAAATTCTTAGTTTAAGGAAAATATACGTACAACGTAGGTAGGTGAAAAATAAATATCGTGGTCTTTTTTTTTCCTGTTCGAATCGATGGCCGGGCCGGAATCACCAAAGTATTTGATCCGCGTGACAAGAAATGTCAGTGTATAAATGGATATAAATAATATACGGTAAATACAATTGTAGTGGACAAAGCATTTAGTCGTTCGATACATTAATAATGTATACCCGCCGCCTATTCGTATTTTGCTATAAATACCGTGGGATCCCAAACGGCTCCCGTCTATTGTTCGCTTATTTCCAAACGGCTCCCATCAAAAAAGTTTATACGAACAGGTATAATTGTATAATTGCAAACTCTACAATAGTTATTACTTATTGGACATATACACGACATAAAAAATTGTGCTAACAAATTTACCTGATATATGATTTTTTTTTTTTACATATTTTTATTAATACATTTTTTACATATTTTTATATATTTTTAAGGTTAAATATTTAAAATTTAATATCATACATAACATTTTTTTATAAAATTTTAATAATATACACAGTGTACACCAAGACATTTTTGACCACACATCTTTTGAGACAAACCTAAGTCTGTATAAAGTAAAAAACCGGAGCCGTTCAGGAATTTACCTGTTCGTTAGACCTTTTTGGACGGTAGCCGTTTGGGAATTGACCTTTTTGTAAAACGGGAGCCGTTTAGACTGTTTAGAGAAACGAGAGCCGAATGGGCTACGACCATTCATAAATACGAATATGATAAAAGTGTATAATGAGATAAGAAAATGATATAGATATAATCATCAATACTATTTATAGTCAGTGGTATAATATATACTCGAAATATTTTTTGGTAATATCATTGACTTTGGCATAAAATAGTTGGACAATAAAACTTATTGTAATAATATTATCTCGATGTTGTAAGAACCATCTTTGAAGATACAAACATAAAATTGTATACATAATATAGCATGAATAATTCTTATATATTTTTTTTAGTAGGATGGGGTATTAGAGGATGTGAACAGTTTTGTATAATTGAATTGTTTATTTTGAAATTCGGCTAAAAGTATCAACCTCAAATCACGTAATGAAGTAGTCTTTAAGTTTATGAGAGATTTATAATAAGATTTACAATAATAACAACTAATGTTTTATCTTTACTCAGTTTTAAGCATCTTGGTACAAATTTGAATAGATAAAAATACTAGAGCACTTTATGAAATCTTCAAACTGTTTTCTAACCGACTAGAGTTAATTTTATTTCCTGTCTTAACTTTAAATTTATCGAGTTGAAATTTTTCTTTGTGAACTTTTAATTTTTAACCGTAGGAAATTTAGTTTAATTAGCTTAATAACGTGTCACAGATAATTGTTTTCATTAACCTGCCCACCTTTGGTAGTAAGTGTACAGTTCATTTCGTTTATTCGATATTACGTACGTAAAATGTAAATACGTGATATTTGTCACTGCTGTTGAACTCAGAAATCGAACGCGACGTGTTGTTTTGCGCGTGACTGCGCGATCTGAGGTGTTGATGTCTATTGTCCATACCCGATGTATTTCAACGCGGAATCGGATCCGGCCGGTCTCGCATTCGAAGCAAAAACGAAAACATAAAAAAGAACCGTGTTCTCCGGAGGCAGATCGGGCGGTTGGTATGTCGTACAGTGTAGAGTGTAATACGTATGATTTGATTTAATACTCGTGTGCACACACTCGTGGGTACAACGCGATAATTATATACGTGCGACAATGTTGAACGGATCATTATTTTATCTTTTTTTTTCTGTTCTAATGAACTCACCAGCCCGTACCGCGGATGACGGCGGGCGTATGCTGTACGATATGCTCACTCGACCCGTCGAGTTTTCCTGCAGATTTTAATTATTGCTACTCACAGAATTTACGCGCACTTTCACGACGACCACGCACCCATGTGATCATCTACTGTCGTCGTTCTCACTTTTCCCGACCGAAAAATGACACCTGTAGCGTAGCCGGTACACGGCCGCTAGTGGTCCGCAAGGTCCGGTTTTTTTCTTTTTTTTAGACCGAACCGGACTCACACATTTTAACCGATTCCAGGACTGGACCTGACCGGTAAAAAAAAATCAAACCGGACAGGACCGTTTCATTTTTATCGCATTAGAAATGACCAAGACTGAACCGATTTAAAAAAAAAATCATAAGAATAAGACCGAGCTGGACCGATTGTAAAAAAAAGATCTTAAATATTTAGTCAAAGTAATTGAATATCTTTATATTATACGAATACTTTTAGAATGCCCGTCCTTTTCACACCACCACTACGTTCCGGGAAAAAATACAATTATAGACGAATCGAACGTGTTCAATATACTCGTATAATATTCTACATGCATTTTATTGGGTGTTAAAATAAACCAGACTAGACCGAGGTGGTGTCATTAAAACTTATGTCAAACTGAAATGCAAGACAGACTGGACCGGACAAAACCATTTTAGATTATAATGGTGCAGAGCACTAACGGGCGCAGAGTTAAGCACGGGCATCCGTCGGTGACACCTCAAAATTAACGTTATTTTGATAACACACACACACACACACACACACACACACACACACACACACACACACTCAAAATGCGTGGTGGAGACCGAACAGCGGACACGTCGTGGTGCGGGTGCGGTCGTAACCCCTTGTAACCTGCACCATGACAACCACCATTGTCGTCATTCACGCCGTGACGTCATTTAGACGTCTCGAGAGATGATCCGATTTTTTCTAATCGAATGACTACCTTTTCGTTCGACCGTGACAGGTATCGTAACGTAACGATAACTGTAACAATACGAATCGCGTGAACGGACGACGGACAGACGATCGCCCGACGAGAAAACCGCTCGGATTTCGCCACAAGAGTGGTTTTTCACCGAAAGTATTGAAAAACGTAAATCCTATGGCGTTTTCAGTCGATTACCCGGCCGAATCGTCGATTATGTAAAAGAAGTGTTAAACGATTTTCGGTCTTGTAGCAAAATCTTAATAGGAACCTGGGGAACCTGGGGCAAGACGAGACACCTAGTGTTTAACTTGCTGTAGTATATTGAATTTTTCAGAAAAATTCTCAATTTATGTACCATTTACAAGTCAATGTTCATTACATTTAAAATTGTTCACTTTAAAATATTTAAATATTATATTGAAATCGAAAAAATCAAGTAAAAAAAAAAACTAAATTTGTCCCATCTTACCCACACCATGGGGTAAGATGAGACAGGTAAATGCACTCCAGATATATTTGTTCAAATATATCAAGATAGGAACTTATTTATTAGAATTTTACAAAGAAAAACACATAAATATTGCACAAACATATTTTATTATTAGCCTTACTTTGACAATACTTTAACGTTTTAATACTTAAAATTATGAGCAACAGCATTTTTAATGTAACATTTGACAAAAAAATAACAATAAAACTAGAAACTTAAAAAATTAAAAATAGGTACTTGGTAATTTTTTTAGTCTTTTAATGTTACATTAGGTGTCTTGAACATCAGTCTTTGATTAAATAAAAGTACCTTCTTAAAACTATAAATATAGATAAAATATTTTTGTGGAATGAATAACAGAACAATTTAAATGTATTTTAAAATAAAAAACAAAGCATTTTGGTTAGTCTTTATGTAACAATATAACGCCAGTCTTTGGTTATAAAAAATACTTACCTATTTATAGTTAATTTTTTTATATAAATTGTGAAATTAATAACAGTCAAATCTAAAAGTATTTAAAAACTAAAACAATGCATTTTTTTTATTACAACTGTTTACTTTTCTCTTCTCCAAATTGTTTGAAATTACAAACAATTTTCGCAAGTGAATGTGGTGTTTCCTTCATCGTCCTTCCCGGAACATGACAAATGAGCCCATTTCTCACACATCTGGCAACAAATCCAGCCTTCATTAGATTCAGCATATGTATATCCACAATACAGGCATTCTGTGTAAATATCATCTTTAACATTTGTGGATAATTTGACCCTCTTTTTCTTGTTCTTATTCGTGATTGATTTAATTGGTTTTTTTTTAAACAATTTCCTTTTTACCTCAAGTTCTCTAATTTTTGTTTTTGTTTCAAGCTCATTTTTGTATGGGGATGACGTAAGAACAACTGTTTTTCCTCTGTTTAAACCTTTTCTTTTTTGAATTGAGTTTTCTTCACTTGACATTTGTGGAATAGACATGATATCCTTAGGTGATACATTTTCAAAT
Organism: Therioaphis trifolii; assembly: GCA_027580255.1. Lineage (NCBI taxonomy): Eukaryota > Metazoa > Arthropoda > Insecta > Hemiptera > Aphididae > Therioaphis > Therioaphis trifolii. Next base: position 145,097,861 of record CM050404.1, on the reverse strand, counting down.
ACTGTTCCATTTGATACTTCCATTTGAAGAGTGTTTGAACAACTAGGCTGCACATTATGAATATCAAAATTAATATTGCTTAAATCTTCAAAGGTGTCTGGTAATTTTTCTAGCAACTCTACCAAAGGGTCAGTATTTTTAGGATCACTGTTGAGTGGTATATTGGTTGGAGAGTTCAGGGACTCGGGAGGCATTTCAGTTCTAGGTATATTTGTGGTTTCAGCTGGCATAAAATCATGATGTTCAAAAATATTATCATTAAATGGAAAAATACCTGTTTTTTTAAAGGCATTAATTGCTGTTGACATTGTTGCTGCTTTCATAAATGCCTTCCCAAATATTTCTCCAATGTCTTTAAGTGTTACTACTTTTGGTGTATTCGATCTTAACCAATTGGTGACTTCTGTGTCGTAATAAGTAGATATTGGTTTCATCACTCCAACATCTAAAGGCTGTAGACGGTGTGTACAATGAGGAGGAAAACATAACATCACAACACCATTTTCTCTAGCTAAATCTATTAAATTTATATTTTTTGTATGTGTTGCATGACCATCTAATAATAACAGAACTGGATTATTCTTAGAAGCATGGATAAACTGAATAAATTTTTCTAGCCATCTATAAAATATATCAGTTTGCATCCAACCTGATGGATGAAATTCAGCAGTAAACCCTGGTGGGCAATTGCGTAGATATTCCAAATTTGTACGTACTCTAGGAAATATCATCATGGGGGGCATAAAGATGCCTGAAGCACTTACACAGAGTTCAACGGTTACTGTTTGTCCTCGTTCTGCTGATGTTAAAGATCCAACTTGTTTACGACCTTTTGAGGCTAAGATTTTGGATTTGCATTTTGGCACATTACTAATTCCAGTTTCATCACAATTGAAAATTCTATCTGACTGAAACTTGTATCTATCAAGCACTTCACCCAACAAAAGAAAAAATTTAGTAACCACTGGTTTGTTGAAACCCATAGCTCTGGCTGCTGATGTTTTTTCTGGTACTCGTAGTGATAAGTCTGAATGCCTTTTTAAAAATCCTTTGAGCCAGTCATAACCTGCTTCTTTTTTATCATTATTAAAATTATGATTTTTATTATTTTTTATTGCAAGTTGGTAAGCAAGTTTTCTAAAATCCCCTGTACTAAGACCAAAAAGTCTTCCTTCCATTAATTTGAGGTAAGCAACTAACTCTTTTTCTTCATTAGCAGAAAATACTGTAGTTATAGGACCCATATTTACTTTTAATACTTCTGTATTTTCTTTTTTCTTTTTTACCTTTGAAAATAATTTTTATTTATTTAATATTAAAATAATAATAATAATACATAATATAATATTTTTTTATATAAAAAATAACCTAGGTAATTATCTATATAAAATTATTTTTAATATTATAATTATAATTAAGTAACTACCATTCTTAACAGTGTACTCCTGGGAACTTCATAGGCATCTTGAGCTTCTCTGTAAGTCATGGTCTTATCAATTACTTCATCGACAGCTTTATTCATGGATATTAAAGACCACGATTGGCGTTGACTTTTACGTATATAATTTCTAACCATTTTTGTGTAGGTAACTAATTTACATGAAAAATCAGTAAATGTAACTAGGTACTATATTTTATAAAATACTTATAAGAATAAACGATCAAATTAAATGTACAAGGGGCAAAATGGGACAGTCCCGTTATACCCCACGTGGCTTGTCTCATTATGCCCCAAATAGACTAATTATGTTGTATCGAACCAAAACTATTAAATACTTAATCAATAATTAATAACAATACATAAAACTAATCTACAGAAAGTTATAAATACATTAGAATAGTATTCGTTAAGAATTAATAAATTATTCTTACCTTAAAATTGCGTTGAACTTTTGTTAATATTAGTCAATTTTCGACGAAAATAGAAAAACACTGATATTATGCCATATAAAACAGTTATCATAAAATTATTATTAACAATCATCTAATATGGCTCCATAAGATATTCCAAAGAGGTTTCAAACATATTATTATTTATAATTATGGAGGAATAACGCTGTCCCATCTTACCTCATGTACTCATCTTGCCCCGGGTTCTACGATCAGTAGCACTTCGTATTTACGTACGTACACAGTGGCGCCGATCTCAATATTTAGGCATTGTAGTTGCAATACCTGTTAAAGGGTGGGTGGGTGGGTGTGATAAGGCTGCAAAACACAATAGCCAAACTAATTTCAATGTATGAAAGTTACATAATTATTTATTTTGTCTAACATTATGAACTATTATGATTAAGCCATTCGCTAAACCGTTGAGTAATGATTATAGGCTTGTAGATATAGTTTTACTCTATGGCGGTGGTTCCCAACCTTTTTTATTATACACCCTCTTTGTAGATTTTTGAAACTCTCGCCCCCCCCCTTTTATAACATGAAAAAAATATATCACTTTTTTGTGTACTTTACAAAGAAATTATAAAATATCCGATACGAATTCAATTTTATTGATGATAATAATTATAAAATATAAATCATAGTAAAATAGTAAATAATATAATATAATGAAATTGACCATTTATTAATTTGAAGGCTGGCAACACTTTTCTTTAGAACATTTTTTTATGTTTGGCTCAATGTTTGTTAAAGAGCACCTCAGGTCTGATTCGATATCCAAACGATTTCTATGTTTTGTTTTTATTACCGCCAAACTGGAGAACCGGATCCACATAAAAAAGTCGATGAAAATTGTACCAGGACTTTTAATGCTTCATTTGAAATTTATTTATGGTCGTTATTAATTTTTCATATTTTCCCTACATATTAAAATAAAAATAATTTGATAAATAAAAACTGTATTTTGTAATGACTGCTTACGCCTCCCCAGAAATGTTTACACTCCTCCCAGGGGGCGCGACCCCCGGGCTGGGAAACGCTGCTCTATGGCAATAACGCCATAAGAACTATTGCACCCAAGGGGTGTAACACGGCCCTGTCGGCAATCTATACAATTGCTTATTACTTGTAGTCATTAAAATTACACATCGACGGGAGGAAAAAAACGAGGGTCAGTTGTTCAACCTATTGCGGGTAGGTGGGTGAGTACTTGCTTTGAAGTTATGCTCATAATGATTTGGAATACCTTTAAAAACTGACTTCGGCGGTGCCACTGTACGTACACAATAATATGACCATAACCGCGCGGAATGGGTACGTGTCGTGAATACGATTGTTCCGTTTAGAAGGTTTTTAGTTTTAATTTATTCTCTCACCGTTCCGGGCTGAATGGCAGACAAAAAAAAAAAAAAACTTTTGATTTCAACGTGACATAATTTCGTTTTGTCTACGTACACTTTTTTTTTTTAGACTGTAGGACGAATGCTCTTTAAAGATATCTCGTGATGAATATTATCGTCGTCGTCTACAACATCGGCCGATTTTAAAACGATTTAGATTTTTTTCAACATTTTCAGTTTCGGGAAAGTTGTGAAAGAATCACTCAAACCTCACCAGCGAAAAATTCAACCCGGTTTGATTATTTCTAACTTTTTAATTGTACTATTTTGATTTTACACGCCTAATGAAAAACTTTTTCAATAAACAACTTTCGTGTAAATATACAAAGTTTATATTATTTAACCTTCTTAAATAAGATTTTTATAAGCATGTTTTCCGACGTTTATTGAAATTCCACTTTCAACATATTCTACACTCAACTATAACGATCTGTCGTAGACTTCTACTTACGTTTTATTTACCAGCAATTTCGACTGACATCTGAGTAGTCATGATTAATGCTCCTGGAATTCGAGTAAAAGCAATTGAATTTCTTTTTCCGCATTTATACACATATATTTTCGAGAAACGTTTTCTTTTTTTATTTATCATTCATTGGTTTAAACGGAGTTGAACAAATTACTATAAATAATGAGGAACAAAAATGTATATTACAGTTAAATTATACATATATATTATTTTTATAAGGCACTTAATTTTATTTTTTGTAGCAAAAAGTGTAATACGCTGTAATTTAATTTCCATTTTCAAAACATATTAACATAAATTATTAATTTAATTTTTACTTATTTTTTTTTTTAATAAATATTTCATAAAACTCGGTTTTGCATAAAATTCTAACTAAAGTAAAATATCGATGCAAAAAAAAAACAAAATGCGTAGGTATATTACTTTTCCATAATTCAAACGAAATCGAGTACCAGTTTTCACGCGTCTCAACGTTAATTACCTATTCGCTTTTATACCTTAGAGCGGTGAAAACCAAAAAAAAAAAAAAAAAATCGATACTAAATTCACATTAACGAATCGCGCAATTATATCTCGTAATATGATACGTACAGTACGGTTAATTTTATTCATAACGACACAAAATGAAGCGGAACGAAAACGATAATCGCAATAATAATGTGCACAGAATAATCCGTTTTATGTCGAATTATTTGGACGCTCGTCGTTTTCGTATAGCGAACAACGTCGTCTTTGTACAATAACAAATAACGTGTGTTATTTTCGCGAATAACAGTCCAATTACAATAATTGTTGTTTTAATCCGCAAGCAAATATTTATTACTCTGACTTCGACGATTAAAATGGGTGACGGATTTTAAATAAGTACCCAGAAGGCCAGATCGGCTTGTGGTTTTTATCAAAGGTGGGCAAGTTAATGAAAATAATTAACTGTGACAAGTTAAGTTAATTCCATTAAATTGCATACGGTTAAAAGTTAAAAGTTAACAAAGAAAAATTTAACTCGATAAGTTTAAAGTTAAGATGGAAAATAAAATTAGCTTTAGTCAATTAGAAAAAAATTTTAAAAATTTTTCAAGCCACATAATATCTATGTCATAAAGTGCCCTACTGCCCTAGTATTTTTATTTATAAAAATATGTACCAAGATGCTTAAAACTGAGTAAAGATAAAACATTAATTTTTATTATTGTAAATTGTTACCGTAAACTTATAGACTAAATATGTTATTAATTTCAGATTAATAATTTCGGCTGAAATGCAAAATTAATAATTCAATTGTACAAAAATGTTCACATGTTAATTTTTGTTACCGGATGTAAAAAATACTGAAATCAAAAATTATAAAATACCTTATACCCCAGTCCTCCAATCACTGTAAGTTCTAATATTTTATAGTAAAGTCAATAATATTACCAACAATTGAGCCCTTAAAATGTAAAGTGGTGTAAGTCATTATCATCAACTTTTGGGAAATGACATGTTTACTAGAATGAATTTTTTTAAATCTGGTCAAATTCATATTTCAATGATATATTTCTTTAATACACTTTTTAATCTAACTTTGTTTAATGTTACTAGGTTATAATAACTTTCACCATTATATCAACGGTTAATTTGTACTAATAATGACAAAACAGTGTATGTAAACATACACCACTGTTCCAGTAAACAAAAACGAAAATCGTTACATACTTTATTTTCAAATTTGTACTCGCATACTAATAATAAAGTTATGACTTACGTCAATATAGCATTTAATAGATAATTGTTTGGAAATTGACGTAGGTACACCATTAATGTCAATATTCAAAAAAATTGACTTACATCGCTTTACCTTTTAAGGGCTCAATCATTTCGAGTACAAATTAAACCAGTGTTTCCCAACTGGTGTTCCGCGGAACCTAAGGGTTCCGTGAGCCGGCGCCAAGGGTTCCGTGAAAACTTTGCGCCGGAAGTATCCGACAACCCACTCATTCAAGGGTAGAAAAAATATATCAGCATTACCACTATAGACAAATATGGGGGTTCCACAAAAAGTTCAAGCTCCTGCAAAGGTTCCGCGAGTTAAAGAAGTTGGGAAACACTGAATTAAACCATTGATAATAAATAGTATTTATAATCAATGATCACACCTATATCATTTTCTAATATTATATACCTTTATCATACTCGTATTTATAACTAAACACGAATATACAGTAGGTATACATTATTATTTATTAATAGGTGTCTCGAAAGACTAAAATGCTTTGTCCACTATACAGAATTGTTTACGCCGTACATTATTGATATCCATTTATAGACTGATATTTCTTATCACGCAGATATAATACTTAGTTAATTCTGTCCCGGCCATCGATTCAAACAGGAAAAAAAAGACCACGATATTTATTTTATACCTATCTACTTATTTTTAGATCTACGTTTTTTAAAATTCAACGAAAAAAAATTGACTTAATTGCACGGTTATGATATTTAGCTATAAAGATAAAAAAAATAATACAAATTTTAACTAAACAAGTTGATAAGTTAAAAACAAAAAAAAACAACTATTTAAGTTGAAAAGTTAAATAAAATTAACTTTTTAACAAGTTAATGCCCACTTTTGGTTTTTATCGACTCGTTCACTTTTCTTTCTAATAAACAACATTTAATAACAGTTCAGAAAAAGTGTATGGAAATTATTGACGATTACTATAGTTGCTTGTTGCCTATTGCTCCGGTGTGAGAGCCGCCTAATATAGAGTGACTTGATAATAATCTCTATCTAAGCACTCTAGCCTAATAGACGTTTTATTCCGTGTTTTTTTTTGTTTTGTTTATGTTTTTTTTTCTTTCAAAACTAAAATAAGACATTTCGTGCTTTTCATCCGACCGTGCGCGCGTATGCCCGCCAATTAAGACGGCCGTTACGTCTACGTCTCCACCAATAGTATCGCGCGTGTATCGCACACGTGAATATCTATCCGTTACCTGTACGCACGTCATGAGCGCTGATTTCTACACGTCGATCGTGCACGACAGACCATTAAACAATATTGCTGTATCCTTTCGATGTCGAATAAAATTTTTTTAATTTTTATAATATACAATCTATTCCTGTGAAAGAATAAGAATATGTGATGACAGAAAATAATAACATGAATGACTGATGGGAGGAGCTACCCTGTGCTAACACTGCTCTTACTTGAGTTATCGTTTATTAGTTATTAAGAAGATCATGGCACCATTCTCTTGAAAAAAAGTTCGCTCCTCGGACGAGTTAATGGTCGTCGATGGATACAATAAACGTGTATTGAAATAAAAAAAAAATGATAGATCATTTCTTTAGTTAAACGTCTCTGAGCGAAGATTCAGAATTTGAATATACCGTTTGGACGGACCGCGATTTCTTTAAATAAATATTTAAAGTTGAAAACGGGTGTACAAACAGTTTATTACGTCATAATCGTTCAATAATTTACTTAAACGCCTATAAAAAAAAAAAACCTTTATCATGATTATTGAAATTTTTTCAGTGTCGTTACAGTAGTGTACCTACGAGTAAAGCTATATTAAACTTTCAAACGTTTTTGTCAAATATTTAAAACTTTATTACGAATGAACTTTTAAAAAACAAGGTATTTTTCAAAGTTATATATTTTTAGCCCAAATGTTGTCAAATATTTTTGAAACTTTTTTTAAAGCATGAAGTGATACGTCAATAATATATGGCGAAAGTTTCAAGTTTCTAGCACTATTCTTAGCTTGATAAACCCTCAAAGTACCATCTACATCGAAGTTCCGATCTATAGAGTCGCTGGATGAAACTTTTGGACAAAGTTAAGTTGAGCAAAAAGGGTCTCCAGACAACAAAAATAAATAAATAAATAAATAAATGAACATCATTTTAAAACCATAAGATCCTTCGCTTCACTCAGAATCTAAAAAAGCCGTCGTAAACCCATACGCGGTGAATCCGATTCATACTATAAGCGTGATATTATAAGCTTTTTTTCTCCCGACGTTCTGTTCACGCGCCGAAAACACGAGGGTTTTCCCCCTAGTGTAAAATAATAACCTTAGACCTGCGCGCGTTATGAACGATATGTTTCAACAGCGTCACGATAACGTACGCGTCGCACACGCACGATATATACCAGTGGTTCCCAATAAGCTTATTTTGTCCGCGGACTCCTAGCTAATGCTTAAATTGGACGAGACCCCTTATTCGTGAATACTTACTCTTCAATTTTGTTTAATTATAAAAATTTTAAAAAAAAATGATATGAATTATTTTAATTTTACATAAATACCTTTGTTTAATTAACATTATAAACACAGATTTTCTGATAAAATACAATATTCAAAGAGATTTATTTGATTTAACACTCGACTTTACATTAATGATGGGAAAAATTTGGATTTACCAAAGTTCGAAAATCTGGATTTTGGATTTTGAAACATTAAATTAGTATTGTTTTATCTATAACTTATAATGACAAAATTACTTAATGTCGTTTACGGGGAATTTCACAGTTTTTGCTTCATTTTAGTTTGTTTTTCTTTCACCTGGAAAAACTATTGAGTTGAGAACATAAGAAATTCTCAAAGTACCATCTGCATCGAATTTCCGATGTATAGAATTGCTAGATGAAACTTTTGGACAAAGTTAAATTGAGCAAAAAGTGTCTCCAGATAAAAAAAATAGAAAAATATAATGAAATTATATATCATTGTAAAACCATTTCACTCAGAATCGAAAATTTGATTTTCTGATTTTGAACACCCAAATCTACAATGTGAAACGCAAATATTCGGAATTTAATATCCAAAAATCTGAAATCCGGATTTGAAATCCAGAAATCCGAAATCCGAAACCCGGATTTTTCGGATTTTCGGGGAATCCGGATTTATATCGCTTCTCTACTTCACATACAACGTTATCGACATCGCCTTTTACTATTTAATTATGAGTTATTCAAATATTAGTCATTGCATTGATTTTCGAACTTATGGGACGTGTGAAACCTTTCTCGTTTGTTCGTAATCTCGTCCGAGTTTGGCTGCACGCTTGATGGTTTAACACTTAAATCAGCGTCAATATTAAGTCTGTTACGATATTTGTTTTTCGTGTGACAGTAGGAAGAAAAAGCTCTTGTTAACGTCTACAAATAGTGTGCGAAAGGAGATCGAATAGCTCTGAGCTCTCTCGGCCAGTCGCTTTTGATCATTTTGAACAGATATCTGTGTCTAAAATCAATTGATTTTTTTTTTTTTTTATCGTTTCGTTATTTATCGGATCAATTAATTCAATTATTTATTTATTCAAACATAATTCCGCTGAAATAAAATACGAAATATGACAACCACGGACCCCCCGACATCGACACGTGGACGATAGGCCTGCGATCGTCCGAGTGTACCGCCGCCGCCGCCGCCGGCAACTACTGTTTTTATTATACGGAATCACCGAGTCGAACGGAGGGCATTGTACCGCAGCCGACCGGGCGTTTCGTACGAGTCCCGGCCAATTGACACGTAATGTGTGCGTGTATGAGTGTGCGTGTGTGTGCAACGTGGAAGTACGCGGACAAAGAGCCTGGTTACACGCAGGATGACCCTCCGCGAGGTCGTTGCTTGCCGTCGTTGTGCTGTATGGTTATCGTTATTAAATAATCTCACCAGATCATTTCGATTATTTTTATCGTTCAAGCGAATTCCGTGTTTTATGTTTGACGAGCGACGACTTAAATGTTCGTGGACTTCAATTAATGTGCACATTTTTATTTCATTTTTTTTTTTGAAAATGTTTGTCTCGATGTTTTCCGAGCAAAAAACGTGTTTCGAGTAACACAGTTTTCTATCATCAAAGGCAAACAACAAAACATTTTGGGAGATTTTTTCATTCGTATTATTGTGTGGACGCTTTTAACGCGTTTTTTCATTCGTTTGCTCATTTCAGTGATTTGACGAAACAAACATACCAACTAATTAGCCACGCAAACATATTAAACGCGCGTATTCTTCACGTTCAATTTAACGTTTCTTTATTTCATCAACACACAGTTTTTGTTCTTTAAAAACAAAAATGTAAATACGAAGTTGCTTTTGAGTTATAAGTTCAAAAACATTTTCTTTTAAGGGTTTTACTGATAACATTCAATGTGGTCTTTCAAAAATGGTTACAACTTGAACCATCGTTTATGTGTATATTTTTGTTTTTGTTTATTCGATCATCATTATTTTGATCAATTTCTTTTTTTTTTCAACGAACGATTTGATACAGGGACATAAAAAAGTGGGCCCGTCAAACGTTATATTTTCGAGAGAGAAAAATACAAATTATTTTTGTTTTCATTTTTCACACGATTGTTCAAATAATAATAAAACTCGATTTCAAACATTTTCTCTCGTAAATATTTTACGCACCGAAAATTCAAACCATTGAATCCCTCGTGCGATTAAACAAATCAAATTTGATTACTTAACGAACACTTAGTGACATTGTCAATGTCGTTCACACTATTAACAATCGTAAAAATCGTACAAAATGTTTTAGTGGAAAATCTACAAGACTACGCGATTTAATACAGACCCGGTCATACAGAGTCTGTATTTTGACGGCGACAATCCAAAAGGACATAATCGACATTTTCGAAATTATTCAAGATAACTTAAAAACAATTTTTTCACCAATACTTAACTTATTGTTTATTATTTTTTTATTATAAAAATATGCAATAGCGAAAAAAGTTGCCGTTGAACTATTTTAAATGATCATTTGACTATATTTTTGACTAATGGTTTATATCAATTGAAGGGTTTCGTACAAAAACAAGATATTTAACTCCATTTTATCAAATTTGTCAGGAAACAAAATAAAAATTTTAAAAATCTGGGATTTATGATAAAACCAATGTTGAAAGTTATTAATGTACTAAAAATTATGACGGAAACAATTCCATTGTTGCTGATTTGATTTGTATAATATCTATAAAATTGAAGCTTAAAATGACCCAAAATTTATGGAGTTGTCTGGTTTCTTGGCCGGAAGTTTTAGTTGATTTTTTTTTTTTTGTAAACCTTTTTTCGTGAGTATTGATTTTAATTTTGTTTTATTTATTTATATTTCATAAAATATATAATTCTTCAGATACGTCTATAAACTCCGGAGTTATCTTGTTCTTGCACAGACTTTTGGAACAAGACAACTTCAAATACGTTGTATAGGATAAACAACTGGTCAGAATTGTCTTGCACAGAACCATGTATAATTTTTTTCTTTATCATAAACTGTTATAATCCCATTTTCGAAAAAAAAGGAGTTTTCTTGTTTTTGCACGGAACCCTTCAATTAAAATCCGTGCTCGTGATATAGATTTTGACACTTGTGCACTTTCGGATTGTCGCCGTCGATGTGGCATTCGAATCGGCGTTCGGCAACGTGAAAATCGAATCGGCGTTCGTCAACGTGATAATCGAATACGTATATTTGACGTTTTTCGTGCGGCCGGCTCGCCGAATCACCTAGATCAGGAGTCGCCAACCCTTCGATCGCGGTCGACCGGTCGATCATTTTAAGAGCATAGGTCGATCGCTGTAAACATTAATTTTACAAATATCGCCCGATCGCGTACCTACGTAATCTTACCCCCAATGCGGATTATTGCACCGTCGTCGATGGGCATCAAAACAGTTGATTTTCGTCATTTGTCAGCTATGGCTCGATTGCCAGTGAGCAACACGCAAATCGTGTGGTATATTCTTGCGGACGCCGACTTTACCCCGTCGACTGTGGGTAAAATCATAAACAATACGCCTAAAATCTAAACAAATACGTGTCGGCCGAAAAATACTTCAAATGTCGATCGCAGCTCACTTATATTGGAAAAGGTCGACGACCCCCGTCCTAGATCGTGTCGACTTGTCGAAACACACGACGCATTCATTAGTCTTCTTGGTGTATTCGAATATGCCGGGTGCGTCGTTCACCTGTCGGTACGGTTCGTGGTGGTACGCGCCGAAGAAAAAGAGCCCGGGGCAACAATTACGAACACGTCCATTCTGTGAAATTTTAGGCGAAACGAGTGAAATAAAATCCACTGTTCCACACTCCGCCGTTGCGTCGGCGAAAAACAATTTTATTTCATAATATCTTTGGAAACAATAATGCGATTTTTCTGATTTATCCACCTAAATCCCGGTTTTTGGTATACTCGGACCCACCCGGTCGCGGCATCGAATCGCGTCGGTAACGTTCACGGTGAAATGAGCCGAAAATAAAACGGCCAATCTCGGACTCTGGGCCCCGGCCGAACTGCGTGTAAAATCAATAAGCCGTTATAATATCGGCCCGTACTCGCGAGAACGAATGTAGGGGGAAACGATATTTTTGATGATAGTTTTTCGATTTCGAACACGAACCTCGAAGCCGCGACGACGGTAATAACTAGGGCTAGGATTTCGATGCATTTTGCATTGTTTTCCAAAGCTTACTGTGTAATACTCGTCTTGTCACAAATTTGTTTAATGTACGTTTGAATGAGAATAAGAAAGTTAGTTTGCATTTTTTAGTTTTTAGATCATTTTCTTAATTTTTTAAGGCATTTTAGAGTTTTCGGAGCATTTTTTGAGTTTTGGGAAACCAAGTGTATGAATTTGAAATTTTATTTTAAGATTTTTACACCAACATGGGTTTTAAACAAATATATTTATGTACAACTTTTTTTTTTAGATTTATACTAAAACTATGTATTTACAGTTTACACGTGTAATAGATTTTTATAATGCATTTTTTAAAACTTTTTATTGTAATTTATTCTAAAATTATAAAAAATAAAAAAATTTTAGATCATAAAAGCATTTTTTTAGGATATTTTTTGGGGTTTTTTAGGGAATTAAAATCCCAGCCCTAGTAATAACGTACGATTCCACTTGGAAACGTCGGGTCGCGTCGCCCGGACAGACGTGTTTTCTAAAAAAAAAAAAAAAAATTATAATAATAATAAATATAGCGGCCGTGTGAGATTAAGGACGCGTCGCCGACGCCTCGGTCCTGTCGTCCGTATTGTCCGTTACTGTCCTTTCACCTAGTCGTGCGCAGCAGAAATTATCAGCGGTGCCGCACTAAGCCGACGATAATAGCGTCCAACCCGTGTTTTCGGAACGACACGCTGTGGCGTTTGTTCTCTCGATTATAAGCCGCGAGTGTTTTGCGTGTATGTAATTTTTTTTTTCCCCCGGTGTGACCCACGTCAATTCGTCTCGTAAGACCGCACGTTTTATCGTCGTTTTAAATTATTTCGATTTCGTAAAAGAGACTTTAATGCACCGTCGTTGCGTCTCGACGAGACTAATCGAGCTGTACGCCTCGGATAAGGAGATTAAGGTGGTAAAAATGACCCATGGTAAGAGTGAAAACAAAAAAACAAAAAGCGCAATAAACCGGCGACGAACGCTGCAGCGTGCTTCGATTACACGCAGAACTGGTGAAGATCGGATATCATCAAATCGGATATCCGGTACAGACGGCACTCGTGTTATTTGTAACTGTCTGTTATTGAAATCATTGCGAATTCAGAGATTAAGAGATCAATACAATGTGAGATTAAGAGATCTATACAATGTGAGATTAGGAGATCAATACAATGAGAGATTAAGAGATCAATACAGTGTGTCGTAGGGTACCGCGGGAAACGGAGATATTCACGTAATCAAATACGTGTTGTAGGCGTAATTTGTACGCCGTTTTTTTCTTCACGCAAAGATTGAATTAAAAACGATTTTTCCTCGACGACCTTGTCCTCCGTGTTGGAATCATTATGACGTTAAAATATTTTTCAATGACAGTGACAAAAGCGTTAAATCGTCCAAGCAATTATCGTACGATAAAAATGTATTTACACATTCTAAACGACTATCCGCTTTTAATGAGTCGTATAGATTTTGTCATTTTTCATTCGCTATAGTTTATTAGTAAATTGTTAAGTTTCTTGTTTTTTGATTGGCGGCATCGATTTTCCAAAATAGGTCTGTTAAAGCCTGAATAAAAAAAACAAAAAATATTGACTTTAAGTCAACTTTTCAAGTAACCTTTACTCGTTTCTGATAACAGTATCTCGTATACTATGCGCATCGGCTGTGTTTTGTATTCATCCTACGGGTTTGTACATTTTGTAATTTATAATAATAATAATAATATATTTATTGTTATAAGAATCGATAAATAACAAACACCCCAAAGGATAGGAATACAGTTATGTTTATAAGGAAGTCATAAATAATAATTATTAAACGAAAACGTACATTAGTTAATAGAATTTTAAATACGTGTTTTTAACGTGGTGCGAGAATCAAAAAAATAATAATAATAATAATACTAATAAAAACGAAATTTTTCATTTGATCCCATGACGTGTTATGTATCATAAGAGTACCTGCTGTCTAAATCAGCCTATGATTCTTAAGCCAGGTTTACACGAGATTAGTGCTCGACCGAATCACTAGAGTCACTAAATTGAGTTAACTTGTATCATGTGGATACTAGATTAACAACTAAATCTAGTACTGGATTTAGTAAACATTTTAATCGAGTAAATAAAAACTGTAGATTCCATTTACTAGGCCGAGTAGCTGTACTCACCTTGTTATAGTGGCCTAGTGTAGACAACAATATCTTTAGTGAAATCACGAGTGATAACAATATTTGGAGTTAAAAGAATTAAAAGATAACTATAATTTTAGGTAAATACTGTTTGCTTGTTAACCATACTCATTCACTGACTCATATTTTCCATTTTACATGTGAACACGAACTCTCTACTTAATTATTGAACTTCTAGTGACTTACTCTAGTGTAGTGGCTCCCAACCTTTTTTATTATACGCTTCCCTTTGTAGATTTTTGAAACTCACTCACCCCCCTTTTATAACGTGAAAAATATATAACTTTTTTGTGTACTTTACAAAGAAATTATAAAATATCCGAGATGAATTCTATGTTATTGATGATAATAATTATAAAACATAAATCATAGTAAAATAGTTAAATAGTAAATTGGAAATAATATAATATAATTAAATTGACAATTTATCAATGTGAAGGCTGGCATCATTTTTCTGTAGACAATTTTTTTATGTTTTGCTCAATGTTTGTTGAAGAGCACCTCAAGTCTGATTCGACATCCAAGCGATTTCTATGTTTTGTTTTTATTACCGCCAAACTGGAGAACCGGATTCACATACAAAAATCAATGAAAATTGAACCAGGACTTTTAAGTTTTAATGCTTCATTTATCCAAAATTATTCCAAAGAGCTGCCGTTATTTAAATGAATTTTTGTGCGTGAATCGTTCTTCAGCTCGATTGTCTGTTCTTGAAGTGTATCGAGCAATGTATCTATGTCAGGACTGAATGGACAGCTTGTTAGCGTATGTTGCCAACTTTTGTTCGAAATATCCGGAAAATATCGTATGGATTCTTATATATATATATATATATATAAGTCAACGATTAAATTGTGATCTTAAATAATTGTAATCTTTATCAATACTAAATAACCGGTCGGTATTAATTTTTCATATTTTCCCTACATTTTAAAATAAAAACTGTATTTTGTAATGACTGCTTACGCCTCCCCAGAAATGTTTACACGCCCCCCCCCCAGTTTGGGGGGTTAGTGACTCGGCCGAGCACTAATCTCGTGTGAACCCCCCTTTATTGTATGTGGGCAAAATCAATGGCATTCGAGTACCTATCTAAACGCTGTTTTAACTTCTAGCCGCGTGTGTATACGCGACTAATACCGTTTTCGTTTTATCTTCCAGGGCGGCTCAAGACGGTTACGTGAACATACTGAGAGAGGCGACGAAAAGAGACTGTAACGCCAAAGACGAGGACGGGATGACGCCGACGCTGTGGGCGGCATTCAAAGGCCACTTGGAAGCGCTCAGAACACTCGTCGGAAGAGGGTGAGGACGTCGTCGTGTTATAAATTTATCGTCATTCTGTCGGGCCCGTTCGTTTCCGAAGATTTTTCAAGGAAACAAATCGATTGTGTAACGACCGGCCGGTGGGAAAGCGTAACGCTCAGATCCCGAGACTAATCGGCGGCCCCCGTGATGATGGTACCGCGTGGTTCGGTTTCGGTGAAACAAAAACAATAGTGGCAACGTAATAAGATGAAATTAGGGAAGCAAAAAAAAAAAATAATAAACAAATGAAAAAATAAATAAATAATAATAATGACAAAGAAATAAATAAAGAAAAAAAATAAAACAGTAAAAAATAAATAAAAAGACGAGTCATCGGAACAAAAACAAATACGTTTCCGATAACTCGCAGCCCGCAAGATCTTTCACGACGTCTCGTGTATAATAGAGCTCCGGCAATAGTTCGTATAACTATAAAAATTGAGCGGCACGTAATTGACAAAAAATAAAAACAAATAATAAAACAAAATAAAATAAAATTAGCGTAGTGCATTTTTTTTTCGAGAAATATCTATCGCCCGTACACGTGATCTCGAACAATGACAATTCGGTATTGTTCTTTAACGTTATTATGTTCGTGTAAATACGACCGCACGAACGTTCGTACTTAGTTCAAATTGAATCCGTTGAGTATTACGTAATAATAATATTTAATTTCGTGTCGAAACAATACTCTGATACCGACTGAGACATCTCGATCAATCTCATGACCGTTTTAAATCGAGAAAAAAAAACAAACAAAATATACATAAATAATACCGGTAAAATTTCACATCATCATAAGGCGGTTTTCGGACAAAGCGCCTTTGCCACTTTTCTTCGTCCCCGTCCAAAAATCTACCGATAACTTGGACATTTTTAAAGTAAAGTTTCTTCTTAATTCAGCAATCGTTGTCGAAAAACCTCATCCTCCAAAAAGCCTTCGACACAACGCTACACATGCCAGTCTTACGGACTTACCCGGAAATACTGTTTTAATAATGTAGATAATCCTAATGTAGGGGTTATTTTAGCGTTTTTTAATTGTTATAAAATTCTAGTTTAATTTAAAAAATTAATTTATGTAAACATTATTTAAAAATAGTATTTAATTTTATATTGAGAATATAACGTTTTTTTTTTTTTTTTAAACTACCTAATAAATATTTAACATTTATATATTAAAATTATTTTAAGTAATTTTTTTAATTTATAAAGATTAAACAAATTAAATTGCTTTAAACGATAGTTAGCAGCTTCTTTTTTTTTAAAAATCTTTTTAATTGGAAAAATTATTTCAATATTATTATTATTATTATTAACAGTAATAAAGCTCTATTTTGGTTTCAATTAAAAATAAGGATAAATAAATATCTCATTATTAAGTCGAAATTAATATGTTATTTACAAAAAAATAAATAAATACCGGGAAAATGACGAATCGTTTATCATTATTACTCGGCGAGTAAAACACATTTCACAGAATCCTCGTGGACGACGGACAAATCATAAAAAACAATATACTTAATCGTTATTGTTGTGATTTATTTTCATTCGAATGGAGCAATGTCGCGATATTGATCGACGATTTATTCGTTTCCGAAGCGTATTTATTATTATTATTATTATTATTATTATTTGTGTATAGTTATTGTTCACGTTGAATCTTAACGACGATCGTACTGAACGCAATCGCGATAAATTTTTCAGCGGCGACCCGGAAAAATGCAACTACCATCTGGGACAAAACGCTCTGCACCTGGCCGCGTCCAAAGGCCACATGAGCTGCGTCATGTTCCTGGTCGGGTTCGACGTCAACCTGTGGGCCCTGGATCTGGACTTCCTCACGGCCATGCAGCTGGCCGCCATACACGGCAAGTCGCAGGTGCTCCAGTACCTGGACAAGGCCGCCGCGGCGCAGATGATGCACAACAAGTGAGTGTAGCGCCGCTACGATGACGACGAGAACGACGGGGTCATTGACACCGGCGTGTGATTTTATGCGCAGGAAAAAAGTCGAGTCCAAAAAGGAAAAGGCGCAGAAAGACGCGGAACGCAATCAGAAGAAGTACGAGGAGCGGACGAAAAAAGAGAGGGAAAAAGAGAAAAAACAAATCAAAAAGGTCGAAAAGGAA
Organism: Therioaphis trifolii; assembly: GCA_027580255.1. NCBI lineage: Eukaryota > Metazoa > Arthropoda > Insecta > Hemiptera > Aphididae > Therioaphis > Therioaphis trifolii. Next base: position 145,080,011 of record CM050404.1, on the reverse strand, counting down.
TATTTGGGCGGCCACAAGGCCGACTCGGAGACCGCCATACCGACGGTGCGACCGATGCCTTTGTCGTAAGTGTTTCAGTACGATTATCACTGTAGATTTTGTTTTTGCACCGCTAATAAACGTTAGGTTTTATACACAAAATTCATGAAAACGTATTTTCACTACTTTTTGTTCCCTTTTTTATACACACACACACACAGGCCTCCCACATCATATTTTCGGCTAGGGCCCCTCTATCGTAACAATTAATTTTTCGAGATGAATAATTACTTCAAGACCTTAAATACTAGTTTTACGTATAGATTATAGGAGTAATTATAATTAAAAAATAAAATATCGACAAATTGATAGGTATCCTTTATAAATTGAAAACATGTGTAATGTAATACACATAGTACAAACTAAAAATGTATGTTAAAAAATAAAATCTTGAAAAAAAAGATATAAAACATTTGTTAGGTAAAAATGAAATAATGTGATTATTATAACTTATACTGTATAATAATTGAATGTATGTATGGATAGTTCTGGTAGTCTAATAAATCATAATCCTCAATACACATTATCATTTAAATTCTAATTTCTACTTTCTATATTAATTAAATTTTGCTTTTCTTGCTTTTTCCTGAGCAAATTCATGTATAATATCATCAAAATGTATTTGAAACATTTTTTTATTAGGTCTATATTGAAGTAATTATTTGCATGAACATCGGGCCCCTCGAAAGTCTGGACCCCAGTACAATGGGTCCACCTGACCCCCCCTTGTGAGGGTCCTGCAAACATACACACACACCGTATATTACTTCCCATTTAGGAAATAAATGCTCAAAATTGATCATCTACCAACATTGTAGACCCAATGGAATAAAAATGTCGTCACAAACCATTTTAAATCATCAACGAAAACGAGGTAAAATACATTAATAATTTAATTTTAATTTCAATTGATATTAAAGGATATTTTAGTAATAAAGTATTGAGTTTTCCATAAAAAACAAACGAATCCGCTAAAAACGTAATTTATATTTGTGTTGTATTATCAAACATTTTTTTTTCAGAACACTTTTATTTATATATTTATTTATTTATTAATTTATTTATTAATTTTTTTTTTTTTCAAAACACTACTAGTTTTCGTTTTCTAATTGCCATAACGGTCTCGTCTGTCCATTTCGTTTGCGTCACGTTTTTCATATATACGTACTGTATTTGACGTATTGGCAGATGTAAAAGTGTATAAAATATGACAACTAGCAAAACGCGTGAAACTAGAGATGAAAAAAATAATCTCTTTACGAACAAAAGTAATCGATTACATCGCGATGGCTGGTCGATGAATATTAATCGATTCGTGTGAATTCGCATAGTAATTAACGGAAAATTATATTTCATCGTCGAATATTTCCAAAAGAAATCACGTCGTTACAGTTTTAACGGATGTTTAACTCTAAATTATAACGGGCACGGTGCGCCGAGATCAGTCGTTTATTTAAATCGGACCGGAACAGACAGTTTACGATTTTTTTCCCTTTTCGTCTAAAAGCTTGTTAACGACCGAAAACGCGTTTGAAAACATTCGATTTCATTGTAACCGGTTTTTTTTTTGTTTTTTAAGAAGAGATTTATCGCACCGAAATCGCACACCGTGCAATTTAATCCTACGTGAGCCTACTATCATGACGCGTCCCGGACATTTTTTTATCTATAGGAACGTCCGCGTATAAAATTTAAATTTCCTCGTTGAAAAAAAAAAACTTTTTTTTAAATTTGCATTTTAATCGGTTTTAACAGAGTCGAATCTGTCGGATCCTAGTCGATTTTTCGACTTGAGCACGCGTCGTTTGATACCGCACGGCACTATAAGCGCGTACGTCAAGCATAAAATAATTCGTATTGTGTTTTTCTCACGTTACTAGTGTGATCCTGTTCGCATTCAATGAGTTTCTCCTCGAACTGTTTTATAGAATTATGTAACGTACATAGTGATACGACACCCTTGCCAATAATCCTGTAGCCTTAATCCTGTAGGCCTCCTGTCACCGTGTCCTACGTAAACGCGATCATCGCTACGATTCTAACTACGACGCGACCGATACGATTCTTAAAATAAACAAAATAACCAAAATCGACGGAAGTGGCCTATGAGATACGTTAAACGCGACCGATGCGTCCGATTTTTCGTACGCGTTTAGTCGCGCGAATTGAAAAACAAAACAGTTTGTTTTTAGTCGTTGCGTCGTGCGATTTATAGACATTTAACAAACGTATTTTACTATTTTATTATGGAATTTTTAATTTCGGAAGTACAAAAAAGAAAAGTCTTATGGAATAAACGGGACGAAAATTATAAAGACAGGATAAATTGCTGACAAGCAATGGGATGAAGTAGATAAAATAGCAAAAATGAAAAGTACATGTTGTATATTTTAATATCTTTGACTGACCACAATATATTAAATACTTAGTTATACACTCTTAGAGGTTAAAATAAATAAAATAAAAAGTACAATTAATTTATATTAACATTTACATTTATGGAAAATAATCGAAAATTATAAAAATTCGATACAAAAAGCTACTTACTTAATAATAAAATACAATAAACTAATATAAATAATAAGATAGGTACATCGATATGTAACCGAGAGGAAAACTAAGTACATGGTCGTATCGAGAAGACAACCAAATGTAGATTAAATAGTAGTGGATAATTATAAATTTGAAAAGTTGATAATTTTAAGTATCTGGGCGTAAACATCAACAACGAAAATGATATGCATATAGAAATAAATTAACGGATCATTAGTGGAAATAGATGTTATTTTAGCATAATCAAACTCCTGAGATCTAAGCTGTTATTTAGAGCAGTGTTTCCCAACTGATGTTCCGCGGAACCTAAGGGTTCCGTTAGCCGGCGCCAAGGGTTCCGCGAAAACCTGGTGCCGGAAGTATCCGACAATCCTCTCATTTAAGTGTAAAAAACTTATGTCAGCATTACAACTATAGAAAAATATGGGGGTTCCACAAAAAGTTCAAGCTCCTGCAAAGGTTCCGCGAGTAAAAGAAGTTGGGAAACACTGATCTAGAGGATCAAAGATACTACTATATCATAGCTACCTTCGACCTTTGATAACATGCACCTGTGACACCTGGTCTTTGACTAAAGGTGATAGCAGAAGACTTATTACATTCGAAAGGAAAGTGTTACGAACCATTTATGGACCATTCTTTAACCCAGAAACACAGACATACGAAAGAAGAAGTAACGAAAATATAAAGTCTTTTTATAATAAGCCAGACATAATCTCTTTTATTGAGAAAAAACGATTAGAATGGTTCGGACATACATGGAGAGCAGATGGACAGTTAGTTAAAAATGTACTAATCAATAAAATAAATAAAATGAAACCCCTAGGACGACCCAAAACCCGATGGATTGACGTAGTCGCCAAAGATATAGTAACGATAGACCAGAACGCAAATTTAGAAACAGCATATCAGAGAGACAGATGAAGAAAGATTTTGATGTCAGCGATGGTTCTGAATGGACCGCTAAGCTGATGAAGAAGAAGGTACATCGATCCCCTGTAATCGTTTTAAACACTTATTTTTACGCTAATTTATTAATTTTAAAAAATTCGTAAAAACGTAGAATATTAAGACACGACCATTTACTGCGCTGCCGCGTATGCCACTTTAAGCTACTAGTGCGATCGCCGCAATGTCGTATTCATCGTATTTTTATTGGACACCACCGCGACAATCGCATCGTAAAACGATGATCGCGTTCGTTGCGTTTACGTAGGACATTGGTGCCCAACCCGCGGCCCGCGGGCCACATGTGGCCCGCGAAGGTATTCTATGTGGCCCTTTTACGAATTTTCTAAAATAAAAACAATTTAAAAAAAAGAAAAATAATTACAAAATATTTTTTCTATTAATTTATGAATTTTTTTAAATAAATTTTTGAAAAATACAATAATAATGATAATGATAAAACTTAAAACTATACAAAAATGTTTTGCACTTATTTTTAATGTGAAATTTGAGCTCGTATTTCTTTAACTAAAAACGAAAAATCTGTTTTAAATTTCAATGTTCATATCCTCAAAGTTGATCAAACTAATGTGTAGGTACGAAGTGTACCTCAATCCATAATCTTTTCAATAGGCAATAAAAGGTATGAAAACAAGTCTAATACGTACAACTATTTTTGTACTTTTTTATTTAGTGGCCCGCTTGAAGATAATTGTTTACCAAAGTGGCCTGCCGAAGAAAAAAGGTTGGGCATGACTGACGTAGGACACGGCGTAAAGGTAAACGCGTGTACGCTGTCTTGTCATTAGGTCGTGTGTTTCCGAAAAAAAAACCTATTTATCTACGTGTTTACTCGTGCGTTTCTAGTTTGACGTCACAACTCGAATCGAAAAAATTATTCCATCGGCTAATAATAATTATGATAACGTCGTTGTCGAGTACGCCCACAAAGCATCCACGGATTTATTCTATTTCCGGAACGAAAAAACGCGCATCGTTTTCGATCAGTCGTAACTCGCTCATGTATAATTAGGGTTGTAAATTTGAAATATTTCATTATTGAAAATTTCCCGCTTTATGAAATATTTCAATGAAATACTGAAAAATATTTTTATTTTTTTTTTTTACGTTTGAAATAGTAACTGTTAATTGTCATTTAATCAGTTGATATTGTATGATATCGTTTTAGTACAATGTTTGGAGTTTCCTATTTAAAGTGGTATAGTCCATCAGATGCATATAAATAGGTAATTTTATGATAATATTCTTCTAATAAGTAATAGTTCTAATCGTCTGTTATTTATTTACATTTTACTAGTCTTCGAATAATATATTTATATAATATGAATTCAGTCATTTTATTTTTAAGCATTTAACATTTCCAGATGCTGGCATAATATTGCGTGTTTCACCATATTTACAATAAATTCTATAAATATGTGCTTAACTTTTAATCTCACTAAGTACCAATATAATTTTTTGATGAGAAACTTCTGCAATAATGTGATAGCTGTTGAGTAATGAAACTACTGGTCATTTATTTATAAATTCATCTATATTTTGTAAAATTTCTTCAGGTGTTTCAATGGCTATTGGTCTGTTACCTCCTTAATCAATTGTTTATAAATTATAATAACTATAAACTATTATGGTTTTAATTTTTAATTTATATGAATTAGTTATTGTTTTTATTTAGTACAATTAATAATACAAATAGTATTCCATAATAAATAAAACATAAAGCATTATATTTTTTACTGAAATGAAACAAAATTTTTATTTTTCACTCAAATTATATATTTCATGAAATTTTCATGAAATAATTCATGAAAATAAATTTCATAAAATTGTACAACCCTATGTTTAATATATTCGATCGAGGACACGGTACTACTATAATATCATAACACACGCTAGTGCTCTGCGCGGTCCGGTCTTTTTCGGTCTTTGTGTATGATAATCTAAAACGGTTCGGTCCAGTCCGGTCCGCCTTCGATTTCAGTTCGATATATAAGTCTTGATGTCAGAATCGCCATCTAGTCTGGTTTATTTCAACACCTAACAGTCCTAATACAATATACATAATAATATTATGTAGAATAGTGTAATGAACACGTTCAATTCGTCTATAATATTGTAATTTTTCCCAGAACGGTGGTGGTGGTGCGGAACGGACGGGTATTCTAAATGCATTTATATAATAGAAAGATATTTAATTACTTTGACTAAATATTTAAGGTCTTTTTTTACAATAGGTCTAACTCGGTTTTCTTCTTATATATTTTTTAAGTCGGTACAGTCTTGGTCTTTTCCAATGCGATAAAAATGAAACGGTCCGGTCCAGCCTGGCCTGATTTTTTTTTATCGGTCCTGTCCAGTTCTGGAATTGGTTAAAATGTATATGTCGGGTCCAGTCTAAAAAAAAAACACACGTGTTGTTTAGCATATTCTCCGCATGAGTAATGATTAGGGCTAGGATTTATATGTTTTATGAAACCAAAAAATATGTACGTAAATATGCGCTAAAAAACTCAAAATATGTATAACACTAATATGATTTATTTCCATATATTTATATTAATTTTCATATATTAATTATCTTGATTACAATTCACGATAACATGCATTTTTAAATTTTCGAATTCAAAAGATCTTCGATCTTTCCCGTAAAACTGCTTTATACCGACTAAATGATCTTTAGACTTGCACTAATGTTATTGGACAGTATTGAATTTTGACTATGTCTGAATGAGTAAGTTCTACATCTAAAGATACTTCAGAAGTACGACCAGTGAGAATACTTTTGATAGCTTTCATTTGTGCGAAACCAGAATTGTTTTGTAGAATATTTTTTACTTTGGTATTTATGATTTCGCCAATTTTTCCTTGCACTTTTTGGAAAAAATGGAATTACAGATAAATATGTAAAAACATGTACTTATGGCAAAATATGTTAAGTAAAATACAGTTCATTTCATTGGAAATCCCTTGAAAGAAATTTATCACTTACCTAAATTAATTTATCGAGTCACAATACAAATATGTATTTACATATAAATCCGAGCCCTAGTAATGAATCACAATCATCCGTAATCCGTGTAAGTTCTGTTTGTGTCGCACAGTACGTGTGATTTATTTTAGGTGACAATATACGAGTCGGTATGTTATGTTATGAACGGGCGTGTGCTTTTAAAACATTCCAGAAAATAACCGTTAAAACAAAAAAAAAACAAAACAATTATAACGAGAATATATTTTACATAAGTCGAGTTATGCATATCTCCTCTTTTCATGATAACGCTGCAATGGTGCAACGTATATATTTCTGCATCATTAGCCGTGGGCAAATACCTATGATCTATGTAACGTTTTTGAACTTTCACCCGAAGGTATTGTATGTAATAATATGTAGGAAAAAAAAACAAATATATTACTCCAAGTCATTTACGTTTCGATATTATTTCTTCGGTATGTTTTAAATCAATGAGCTCGTCTAGTGAAAAACAAAAAACAAAAAAAAAAAAAATCCAACCAAAACATTTAAACATAAATAACTATTAACACACATACTATATGGGCCTCCTTCTAAACAGCTATTATTAATTAAAACTTAAACTCGTGATTTATTTATTTTTATCTACTTATTTATTTATTTATTTATTTTTTGTTTTGGCACAATGTCAAACAACGATACTTGCAAAATGTACTTGAAAAAGGTTAACGATAACAGAGCAACAGTGGTTGAAGAAGAGTTTTGTAACTGTTGGATACAAAAGGGAGATTAATTTAAGGGATGACAGGGAAGTAGGCTGTGTCCCATTCTTAGATTGATAAAGGCCAATGAAGTAAAAATTCTAGGAACATCCAACCAATTAATTGGGATATACGGTAGAATACGGTGCTTCTATGCTCCTCCAGAAACTAAAGAGGTTCGATTCCCGTTTCAGTCAAAGTTTAGTTCTGTACAAAGAAATATTTGGAAAACCAAAAGATTAAAATATGTTTAATATTATGTACTTCATGAGCAATCTCAAAGGAAATTATTTGATTAAAAACTCAAAAAACTACACAACTAAAAAAAATGAAAACATACAATATTTTCATAAAATTAAATAGAAAAAAACCGTTATTCTTTGACATTGTTTAAATGGTACTTTTTTAAGTAAAATTTGTAGGAAAATTTCGATTTTAGATGGTTTCAAGTATAAAATTTGTAATTATACATAGTTAGAAAAAAAAGATGTTTTGATGGAAAAGTTTTTGATAAAATTGTGTTTGAAAAAAAAAATTAATTAACTTGAAATATTTATATGTAAACGAGTATTGTACATGATTCCCAAAATATATTTTGACGAAAATGAAAATTGACCCTTTTTTTTGTTTTTGGCACAAACTGTCATGACTCAAAACAAGTAACTGATTTTTTTTATAAAAAAAAAGGCTGTGTCCGTACTATGAGACATACGTAGTTAGGGCACGCTCAAATCACCCCAGAAATAAAAAAAAAACTACAGTGATTTTTTTCATCCACCCAACACACACACACACACACACACAATCACTCTCTCTTTCTTTGTTTGCGTCGCAGACACAAACTGTTTGCCCGTAAACGTACCAATAATAATATATGCGAGTGCGTTGCCGTCGTTCTAATGATGGGAATGAATTTTTTTTTGTTTTCATGTACGCCCGGCCGCAGTCTACGCAAATCGTCGTCAGACCTGTCTTGTAAATCGTTCACGGAAATCGTCGGATCCGGTACGGTGAAAAAACCGTTCGCCAGCTCGGGCGGCGTGAAGAAGATATTGGACAGAAGACTGAAGGCGGCCGACGGGCACAACAAAACCAACAGCAACAACAAGTCGTCGTTCATATTGACAAAAGAGGCGAGTGATCGTTATTTTCTCACCCCCTCTCCCCCGTACCGCCGTGCCGGCCGTAGTGTTGTTTTTTTTTTTTTTACGGTATCCTCGCACAATACGCACTGTTATTAGGTATGACATTATACGTGCTGCGCGTATCTGTCACACGCGCCTAAGTACGGTGCACCGCCACCGTACTCTCGTGTATGTGGGTAAAAAAATAAAAATATATTATCACCAACTTAAGCTTGTCAAGTTGAATTGGAGTTTTTTTTTAATTTTTTTTTTTTAATCTTTTAAGTTTTAGTTGAAAGTTTTAAGTGTACAAAAAATAACTCGAAATTTGAATTGAAAAAAATATAAATCGTTTGAAAAATTATATAGGTAATTCTATTTTGTTATAAAATCAAGATTCGAATTTTAAAACGGTCCGGCATTGGTGTAATTCATACAAACATGATTAGTATCGTGATTAGTAATAAATTACTAATTACCAATTTTCAATTACTCGCTCTGCAGTGTTGTTTCATTAAAAAATTTTGAATTCGTGGCCTTTTAAACCTGTTTATTGACTGTGAAAAAAAGAATCAAAGCAATAAAAATTCTCACCGAATTACGAAATAATCATTATGATAAATGTCAAAATCAATCGATTATATTTAAGTTACGACGATCAAAATAAAACGATTTTCAAAAAAAAATTCAATCAAACTTTTAAACTTGAGTCGATAAACTCAAGTAGAGAGAACCGTGTTGACGCCCACTTTTACACAAATATTTGTGTGTAAATGTACAATGTATATTGTGCAGTGCGTATTGTGACCGCAAAGCAGTCGGTTACCGTACATGCACAATACTCGTGCATTTAAATCGAACACCGCGACGATATCGTTTCTGTATTGTTGCGTGTTCGTTCCGTCGTTGTTGCACGTCGTCAGTCGTTCTAAAATAATTATCGTTACGTTATTGTTCCGCAGGTCGAGGATAGCACGAGTGTACGAACCATAACGTCCAACGGAGGAGATTCACAAATCATCTACGTCAATTCGTACGAGAACGAGAACGGAGGTAAACAAACGCAATATTACGATAAAAACAATACGGCGAAACTTCCCGGTGACGGACTTCCTTTTAACGATATTTCCTCCTGCTCAAAGAAGCGTTTCGGGGGGAAATTACCGATGTGTATGAGATCGCGTACATTATTACGTGTACCGTGCGTGGTGTTAGGACTTATCTTTATAAATTGATCTAGATAAATTATTTAGATGATTATTCTTTTATTTTCTATTAAATAAATTTAAGTTTTCTAAGTATTTATTTTAGATAAAAATTTCACTTATCCAGATAAATTTAAAAGATACATTATTTGTGAAAATTAGCTATATTTGTTTGAAATCGTTTCATTTTTATTCTCATTGTCTCAGGCACAATTTGTACGTAAAATTCAATCCTGGGCTAAAAATATATGAAGTTATTCTGAAAATACTAAAATTATTAAATTATTCCTTTTTAGTACTTATAAAATTAGTTATTGTTATTAATAATCAATATTCTGTATTAGGTTATAACTTATGAATATATATGAAAAATTAAGAAGAAAATAAACATATACAGGCATATACTCACATGACAGTATATACATATATATATATATATATTTTTTTTTTTTTAATTAGTTATTTCAATTTAAATTTGTATAATTATCTGTTATTTATCTAGATAAAATATTTTTATCTTTTATTTTTTCGTTCCATGAATTTAATTTGTTTATTTTTTATCTTATAAACAACACTTAACAACAGTCCAGACAAAGTGTATGGAAAACAATTCGATTCTAATGTGTCATATTTTTAACTCGTTTGAGTAATAATTAATTTTACTTCGTGTGACGAAAAGGCACAAACCATAACGCCTGCGAGTCATTGAGTATTCAAATATTTTCAAAAACGATCACGATTCCGAAATTGACATTTAGCTGTAAAGATAAATACAAATAATACAAATCTAAACTGAATAAGTTATTAAAAAAAAATAATAATTAACTAGTTAAGTAGAAAAGTTATAAAAAAATTAACGTTTTAACTTAACTTTAACTTTTTAACAAGTCAATTCCCACCTTTGATTTGATTTGATCGACATTGAGATCATTCGCCCCTCTGGTGGCCGGCTCGGAGATATTCTTTATCGAAGTGGCTCGCCGAAGAAAAAAGGTCGGCCGTTACACCAGTAAACGGACCCCTGTTGTCTGCACGGTGTGCATAGAGTCTCTAATCGCTGCGACGCGTGTTGTGCACGCCGAGATCGGTCGTTTGTCCGAATCGAACCGTAACCGACTGTTTACGATGACTTCGTTTCCGTTGAAAAACTTAATAACGACTAAAAACATTCGATTTGGATGAAAAAAAAAAACGAGAAAAAGATTACATCACGTCCAATTATTACGTGACTTCGGACTTTTTACGAGAACAGAGGTGAATACGTATCGTCGATGGGCGTTGCGCGATGTTTATGTGTGTTTAGGCGAGCGACGATTTCGATTTGCGAGTTCACACTCGTCAAAGAGTGTCGATCCGCGAGCGTACGGGAAACGGTCGTCCTGTGCTGACGTTTTTTTTTTTTGCCTCTTCGGTTTAACGTGATTTTTACTTTTACACCCGTCGCACACAGTTACTAAAGTAATCATTCCCCATAAAGTATTTACGTGAAAAGCGATTTATTTTTTCATGTCCGCGATATTTCTCGTTTAATTAATGACGTTCAATACGCCGAAACATTAACGAACCGTTAAATAATAATAAACGATAAACTATGCGTACCACCTCCAATACAGAATCATAATAATATCCATTATCATTACCGGTGTGGTTTTTTCACTTTTTTCTTTTCTTTCTTTTTTTTTTTTTTTTAAATATAAAAGATAAACTCTAAGAAAAAGCAAATTCAAAACGACCGAAATTAAATTACCTACTCGAAAGGAAAAGATTTTTTTACACGTGTGCGTGATCGAGCCCACAGCAGGAAGGCGCCGTTTTTTTTTTTTTTATCGCGTAGATCACGTCCGACATCGAGCAAAAGCAAAGTCGAAGTTCGTTTAAGATTTATGGCGACGAATCGCGGTAAACTGGTGGTGTAAATTATATTTTCCAATTTAAGTAGTGTCACTGGGCACCCCCTTCACTCACGCCACCATGAATTATAAAAATTTTATCAAAATTGCTTATTGTAAAAAAAAAATTATTATATATTATAATATAATAATTATTATATTATAATATAATTATTATATATTATTGTATATTATCTTTTCTAACAAAAAAAAAAAAAAAAATTATATTGAGTTACGTCTGCTTGGCTCTCGCGTTCCGAAGACCATCCCCTGCCTATCACGCGTGTGGTCTAACGCGAGGTGAGCGCATCGATTAATTCGTCAACTAGTGCTCTGCACGGTCCAGTACTTTCGGTCCTTGTATATTATAATCTAAAACGGTTCGGTCCGGTCCGGTCCAACTTCGATTTCAGTTCGACATACATTTTGATGACCGAACCGCGGTCTAGTCTGGTTTATGTTACCACTTAATACGACATAGTATGTACAATTGTATATTGAACACGTTCAATTCGTCTATGATGGTAATTTTTTCCGGAACGTAGTGGTGGTGCGAAAAGGACGGATATTCTAAATGTATTTATATAATAGAAAGATATTTAATTACTTCGACTAAATATTTAAGATAATTTTTTTATTTTTACAATCGGTCTAGCTCGATCTTATTCTTATGTGTTTTTTTTTTTTTTTTTTTTTTTTTTTTTTTAATCGGTATTGTCTTGGTATTTTCTGATACAATAAAAATGAAACGGTCCGCTCCAGTCTGCCTTGATTTCTTTTTATCTGTCCGGCCCAGTGTTTGAATCGGTTAGAATGTATCAGTCCAGTCTGACAATATAATGGCAATGCATGATTTTGATTTTAAAGATACGATAAATATCGTTTTTTAAGCTTAACGATCCTAAGCATAGCTTTAGTTTAATTTATACAGTCAACACATTTCAGTCTAATTATTGCTGAGATTTTTTTTTTTTTGTATTTGTTCACTATAAAATTTTAAATTCATAATCACGTAGACATTTTCTTCAGAAGATTAGAAAAATATTTTTCTATCTACATCCAAATTTTCATAAAGATTGAATAGATGAATTATTATTTTTTATAAAAATTTAGTCGATCGGTCAAAAGTTTAGTTAAACGCTTATGAAAAAAAATCTTGATTAACGTAAGTCCATATTAAATTTTCAGGTCTTGCCAAGAATTAAAAATTTCATCTCACAAAGAGTTTGAAAAATAACATTTTTCAAAATTTTACGCACAGCCCAAAAGTGGTTGACTTTTTAAATTTTTTTCAAGCTTGTACGAGTAAAAACACGTTGATTTTATGTTAAAGTATACGTTTCGAGTTTCTAGCAATTAACGAGTTTTTGAGTTATGACTAAATAATGAAATTTGGTTCGATGAAAGTCTCATTTACGGCAAATTAGGTACTTAGTTTTTCCTCAATTTTCGATTGTTTATGCTTACAATAGAAAAACGCTCGCTCAACGTATCATCACATGAAATATCTGGTCTATAGAGTTGCTAGAACGTTACTTTTGAACAAAGTTTACTGATCGAAACAGTGTTTTCAAAAAAAATAAAAATATAAAAATATAAAAACGGACCGTACGCAGTAACCGTCAACGTTTACGTATTTCAATGACCGGACCACGGGATCGATTTCGACCGTTGTCGTCGTCGTCGTCGTCGTTGTCATCACGGAGCGTGTACGTATTTATGGCTCGTACGCGGTTTATAGATGCGCACAATAACGTTTTGTAATTATTATCAAATCGTAACGGTTCGGTCGGGAAATCGATTTGCTCGACTACCTATATAATACCTATATATACGTATATACATTAAGTTCGGTACACAATGAAATCGACTGTGCTCGGTGCGCATATATATGTACGTATCGCATTGTAAACACGACGCGTAGGTACAGACACCCATTTGTTGTGCGTGAAATAAATTCACAGTAGTTGCCGACTGTTTTCCATAACGCGCTCGGTGGAAATTCGTGTTGAAACGTACAGAAAAACAATATCGGCGCTGGTTTCCTTTCCGCGCGCGATTTTCACCGTTATACCGCATACCTGTACCGACATATTTTATTATTCTTCGGCAACCGAAATCGAAAACGAAAACGAGTCTTTGCCGAATTCACAATGATATTGACCGTGAAACGAACGTCGCGTTCAATCAAGTCATCGGACCACGGGTGGACTGGGATTAAAAATGTCACCGGGATTTAGAATTAAAGTGCAGGCCACATCTATGTACCTATTGATTGCACACAAAAAAGTATATTAAATGGTGCACGTTTTTTACACTCTGCAGGTTTTTTAAAAATTATAATATCGAACGTAATAATATAACTTCTTTGACAAATGTTTTCGTTATTAGTCGGTTTATTATAAAAGCGTCTTAAAATTAAAACGAGAGTTTTTTTTTTTTAATTTTCATTAGTTATAGCTAAGTTATTAATAATGTCATCATTATTAAGTTTAGCTAATATATCTTTTTCACACGACATGACCATAAATGCTTCTAAATTAGGTTGGCTCAAAGAATTTCTCAATCGATTCAATATATACTTTAGAGGAGTAGAAAAACTTCTTTCACGGGTTATACTTGTGAAGAAGATAAACTTATCGCGTATTTCTATTTCGTAGAACTATACAAAAGTAAGCTAAGATAAAATTTTATGATTTTGTATTTTCTTATATTGTGTATGTATGTATACACATATATGTTTACCAGAGCTGTGTTTTAACCGATAGTATTTTCACACTCAATTTACCATCGATGTGCCCATCGTGATAAATATTTGTTTAATATTATGACGAACAAAATTTTATTTGAATATTTTTTATTTAATTTTGGTAACAACGACCACTGTCCACATGGCCACATTAGGCACTGGCCACCGAGAAATTTCCCGGCGTCCCGGAGGGCCAGTCCGCCCCTGCGTCGGACCACGGGTTTCCGACGACGGTTATTCTATACGATTTATATTACGGTTTATCGATTACAACGGTTTTTTTACTTTTATTTATTTATTTTTTTGAAAACACTGTTTCGATCAGTAAACTTTGTTCAAAAGTAACGTTCTGGCAACTCTATAGACCAGATATTTCATGTGATGATACGTTGAGCGAGCGTTTTTCTATTGTAAGCATAAACAATCGAAAATTGAGGAAAAACTAAGTACCTAATTTGCCGTAAATGAGACTTTCATCGAACCAAATTTCATTATTTCGTCATAATTCAAAAACTCGTTAATTGTTAGAAACTCGAAACGTATACTATAATATAATATCAACGTGTTGTTACTCGCACAAACTTGAGAAAAATTTAAAAAGTCAACCATTTTTGGGCTGTGCGTAAAATTTTGAAAAATCTTATTTTTCAAACGTTTTTGTGAGATGAAATTTTTAATTCTTGGCAAGACCTGAAAATTTAATATGGACTTGTGTTAATTAAGATTTTTTTTATAAGCTTTAACTAAACTTTTGACCGATCGACTAAATTTTTATAAAAAATAATAATTCATCTATTCAATCTTTATGAAAATTTGGATGTAGATAGAAAAATATTTTTCTAATCTTCTAAAGAAAATGTCTACGTAATATTATGACTTTAAAATTTTATAGTGAACAAATTCAAAAAAAAAATAAAAATCAGACTAAAATTATACTAAAATGTGTTGACTGTATAAATTAAACTAGAGCTATGCTATAAGATCGTTAAGCTAAAAAAACGATATTTACGTATCTTTAAAATCAAAATCATGCATTGCCATTATATTGTCTGGGGACAAAAGTGACAAAGGACGAAAATCCACAATCATTATCTCAACGGCTTTTTTAAAACTCGACTTGTGCGTAACTGCGGTAGCTAATAGTGACGAGGTACACAACAATGTTATCACTTCATCAAAACGTGATGACCGTAAACGCATACGACGCTCGCCGACGCTGTAATTATTTTGTCGTGTACAAATTACATTTTCGGCGATTACACCTTATGTGCCGGGTGAACCAAATCTCGCGTGCATATCGATCATTTTTATTTACTACAATCGTGCGAGTTCGATACTCGCACAAACGGGGGACTTTTAACCCCTCCGAGGACAAAACGAATAATTCATTTTTGAATCAAACGCACGACACTTGCATGTGTATACGAGCATACGATTGCACGTTACACGTTATCGAAAGGGCCCCGGCCAAAGTATTTATTTTCCCGAACAAAATTCGGAATTAGAATATCGTGTATAAATTATTATTCTTATTATTATTATTATTGTATATATATATATATTTTTTTAAATTAATTTATTTAGTTATTTACTTATGTGTAACTATATTCGTAACCATACCGTTAATATAAACATACCGAATTCGTCATGGACTATGACTCAAGGGTGTGTTAAAATAATAATAATAACACAAAAATTGTTTGGTATCAAAATAGCACGAAAACACGTCACTAAAACTCCGTCGTACTCCGGTTTGCCACTGATCGATTTACAATATTTTAATTAATGATGCACAACGATAAGTTTTCGATTATTGATATCGATTCATTTATATCGATATCGTACCGTGATATTGAATAACAAACGATATCGATATACGATTTATATATATAATTATTTATAAAACCGAAGCAATTAAATAATTATTAATCAATAATATCATACTATTTGTATAATTTATGGACATTGGCCTCCGGGTAATGGCATTAATTTGAAATCGCTCATAATTATTAATTAATTTAAGTATCGGACGAAATAAACTTAGTAACACTTCGACACTCGACAACCAACATCGACGATCGACAAAACAATCGAGATTAATATTGTACGATTCCGGTCTTTTCGATACATGTTTATCATGAGAACTTTATTGTCATAGTATTATTGGCTATTGCTTATCGTTAGTGTTAGTGACATTGATTATTTGTCAAAACTTAGGTAAACAGTAAATAGAAACTTTAGTGTAGCGATATCGAATTTTGATATCGAATATCGATGTACTTTCGGTAAATTAGTCTCACAGATATCGTAAAATTAGTTCGATATCGTTGTGCATCACTAATTTTAATGTCCTTAAGTTCAGAGCGTGGCAACGAAACTACGAATTTATTGAAATTCATCAATTATATCGAAATTTTTTTTGGGGGGGGACCTTGGGGAGATCGAACCTGACCCCCGCTACCCGGCATACACGCCACTGCATTGATTTAGAGTGCTTTGCGTTATTAATTTTGGGGACATTATTCCGGTATCAGTCCCTCGAACGTTCGCACGACGCGGGACAGAAATCAACATTTTCGACGGATAAAACTCTCGCCACGAAGACCTGGTCACGCTTATAATTGGACAGTCGGACCCGGCGGTCCTGCGAACGGTACATTATAATATATTATATTGCACAATATACGCAACAACGACACCGCGACGAGTGCCGAACGTTTACGTATGACGTTAAAATATATTATAATAATGTGCGCGTGATGTTATTCTTATTATATTCTCCGAGAGGACCGTAGTTTAAAGAACGAATTCGTACGAAGAAAGAAAAAAAAGACCGAGTGTTGACTTTGACACACGCGATCGCGAAAACCGATACTGTGTGACACGATAATATTAATAGTAATAATAATAACAATAATAATTTATTTAGGTCCTGTTGATATCCGCCGTGGCGCGTACGGCTGGAAACATTCTCCGGTCTATTATTATTGTTTGGTATACAGAGCGACAATGGGAAAACGACTAAACGAGCGTGCCCGAGTGATGAGCCCCGTAGAATTTCCAATAGTTTTGGACTAAACAAACGATTTTAGGTCGAGCGTGTTGTCGTTATTATTATTATTATTTATCATCATTATCATAACATAATTTATATAAGTGTGTGTGTGTGTGTGTGTGTGTGTGTGTGTGTGTGTGTGTGTGTGTGTGTGTGTGTGTGTGTGTGTGTGTGTGTGTGTGTGTGTGTGTGTGTGTGTGTGTGTGTGTGTGTGTGTGTGTGTGTGTGTGCATTGTTTGACTGTACGGTGCCATGTAAAACATACCCGTTACTAGCGGATGATGATAATGATGAATAATGATGATGATGATGATGATGATGGTGATGATTATGTTGGCGGTATTTCGAAACGTTCGATTTTCCCGATAGTAATAAAGATGGTAATCAGTATTTCTTGACCCATTAGTCAGTTTGGAAAATGTCTCGGCTGCAGTTTAAGGCTCTTGTCCCACTGGGGCAGTGGTTTTCAACCTTTTTGACAATTCGGCACACTTTATCTCATAAAAAATTTTCACGGCACACCAATCCATATATGTGTAAAAAAAAACAGAATTTTTCTTCATTGTTGGAAAAACTACTGAGAAATTAGAAAAATTACCTCTCTAAATTACCATCTCAAGGTGATTTCTAATCTATAGAGATATTGGATAAATCTTTTGGACCAAATCTACTACCCAAAAAAGTGTGTACAAAAACAACATTGTAAAACCAAAAAATTCTTCCCTCCACTTTAAATCTAGTCGCGCGTGATTAGTAATTGCTTTCGTGTCGCGTCGCACTCACGTCACATCGCGTCGGTGGGAGGTCTCCGATATATTAACCCGTGTTTTATTAAACAAACGATTATCGCTCGATATTTATTTATAATCGCGTTGCGTTGCGTCGCCCTAGTGGGACGAGGGCCTAAAAGTCGTATTTTTATTTAATAAATGTTTACGAAATTCGATGTGTGTGTGTGTGTGTGTACAGTTTAACGTTTTGACATTAAATTTAATTTTAAAATCAAACGATTAGGATGTGACACCACGATAGTGCCAGACCGACCAGGTACTCGTACATCCACATGCGACAGAGGGCTCAGAGCAATAAACCCATGGAGTCTTGACGGTCATATACTCGTAGTACGTGATGCGGCGGTCCACTACGGCTAGTGCTATAGAGGATGCTGTAGTGTCCTAATATCGCTCGGAGTCGTCTGAATCGTCTCTCGTCGGGCTGCGTATTTGTACAGAGTTCTTCGGTGATCTTCCTTGACATTTTGGCAAGAGAGTGTCCTGGACGCGGATCTCCGACCTCGTAGTTTATCTGATTTTTGAAAAGTTACAATCTCTTTTCGGTATGTTTTACATAATTTTTGTCGCCTCCGGACCAGCTAAGCGCATGCGCAAATCAAATGATTTTACGTGTGTTTGTGTGTGTAATTTCTTGACTACTATAACACCTAGGTAGGCGACTGATTCGGTCGCCGCCACCACTGCTGTACGAAAATAACAAGATAATAATATAATGTTATATTATCATGGAATAAAATATAATTGGGAGTGCATGAATAATAAATATAGCGGATTTCCCGCCGTTCTATTAATTCATATTTTTATACGATACAATCAAATTTGTATGTTAAAAATGTTTTTTTTGTTCCAAAAAATTTGAAATTTTTCAAATTAATAAGTACCATATTAAGATTGAAAAGAATAGTGATTTTTTTAATAAAATAAACATTTTTTATTAATCAAACGAAAAAAATATTTTTTCTATTTTATTTTCAAGGGAGGCGGTGCCTCCCTTGCCTCCCCGGGAAAACCGCCACTGAATTATTGCACGGTTGAAATACGTCGGGTGTTCACTCGATTCGTGGGATAGAACAATAATTTTCGGCACGGGTAACCTGTTTTCGCGCATGATTTATACATTTTTCGTGATTCGTACCATGGTGCACAAAGATTGGGTAAATGAAAACAACGGGTCGTTCGTACGCCATCGATCGTAGTTAAAAACTGTCGTCTTTTTCGATTTTTCAAAAGGTGTAAAGTAAATCTTCGATTGCCCTGCGGCCGACTAAAAAGTAAAAAAGCCGGAAATACTTGGCACCGCGAGCGTTCTTCGCGCCTAGGACAAAATAATGAAAATGGGCGTAACGAATTTTAAAGAAACGATAATATACCTGCCGTTTTTATATCGCATTTAACCGTTTTTAGTCTGGTCTTAGGTAGATTTTTTTTCATCAAAACCGTTTATACAATTTTTCTGATCACAGGAGAAATGTTGTGCCAACAAAAGATTGAAAACATATAATTCTATCTGTATCTAATTATTTATCATCGTCGGATGATCCAATAATTTTTTACACGCATTTCAAGTTGAAAATCAATGTAAAAACAGGCGATCCCGTAAGAACCGTATAATCATTTAGTTTAACGCTTATAAAAACAAAATCTGTCTCGCGGTTTTTGAGATTTTTTTAGTATTATTAGTTAATTACATGACCGTGGTTATAGAAAAATTTTCAGAACTTATTGTCAAATAATAAAAGATACACTTTAAAAACAGAGGTACAGCCAAAGTTCTATTTTTAACCAAAAAGTTGTCAGTTTTTTTTTTGTAACTTTTGTAACTTTTGTTAAATACGTAGCAATATTTTGTTAGTATATTGTGAAAATTTCAATTTCTAGTATCATTTCGTTTGGAGTTATAACTAAATAACTCAAATCAATTTAGTGAAAGTGTCGTTTACGGCAATTTTCACCGTTTTTGCTCGGTTTCTCGGCTGTTTTCCTCACGCCTGGAAAAATTAACGAAAAGAGAGAAATATGAATCCTTTAAGTACCATCTACATGCGATTGCTGGTGTATAGAGTGACTGGATGTTGTCTTTTGAACAGAGTTAAATGTACCAAAAAGTGTCTTCAGAGAAAAAAATAATGAAAAATAAAAAAATAAACATCACTGTAAAACTATAATAGATCCGTCGTTTCGCTTAGAATCTAAAATGGCAAATGTCTGAACTCGAAACGAGTCAAATAATGGTCGCCACGAAGACATTTCAGCGCGATTCGTTTCGCCGTTGGAAAATTTCGACGTACACGCAAATTGTACACACCTGCACAAACAACAATGTTTTCTATTTCAATTCCATATATGACTATCTAACTCACCTAGGTTAGTATGATTGATATATAGTATGATTTAATGTCGCTAGGTATGTATTTAGAACTTGAGCACTCCGAAACACTTAACATACGTATGCACTCCCCTTCGAAAGAATAGAAAAATTTATTTGACGAAACATTTTATTCTATTTTGTACGTGCACGGCGTACTGTTGATAATGTTATAATTAGGGCTGAGGACTTCTATTACTTAAAAATCTCAAAATATGCATGCACTTATACACTAAAAAAACAAAAATTATGCACTTATAATGTTCTCTAAAAATGTATTTTATTTTATTAATACATCTAATTATAATATTTATATGAAAAAAAAATTGTAATAAGTATTATTTCGATAAGTTAATTATAGTAAATTTTTGAAAAATGACGAGCAACTGATATTCACTATCTATGTACTCGTATATTTCGATTTTATCGGATAGATAGTAAATTATCTAAAGGATAATACAAATATTATTTTTAAACAGAAAATTTACCAATAAGTTCTTTTTTATCTAAGCTAGTTTAAGAATTAATTATATCGAAAATTACCAAGTAAGATCTTGATTTTTCTAATATACTCATATATGCATTTATATGCTATAATGACAAAATATGCGAAAGTATGCAAATTATAATTTTAAATGCGACTTCTTGGTATTATGAAACATATTTGTTGATCACTATCATGATTCTATGATCTTTCTAAAAAATATGAAATAACCAGAAGTCCTCAGCCCTAGTTATAATATTAAATTTGTTTATTATTGATCTTCATGCTTCACCTAGAATATTAACGAAAAAATAAAAATACTATGAAAATATATTTATATTTTTTTTTAATACACCCAACTGTATTTTACACTTTCCGTAACCTAACTGTTAATATTAAATACTAATATTAATTTACATTGGGTGACACAAAGCAGGATATTGTAAACAGTATGTCAAACCTAATGAAAAAAATGCAAGCATATGGAGTTGTTGGTAAATCAGAAGAAAACCAAATATATGTACATGACTAGGAAAGTACGCAGCGCTGAAGACGAATTAGATTTGCAAGTCGACGGGATGTCCTTTCAACAAGTGCATGACTTTAAATATCTCGGAGTCAATATAAATAACAGAAATTGCATGCATAATGAAATCAAACTTCGTTCAAAAGCCGGTATTTTGCTCTGTTACATCTGCTAAAGTCAAAATAATTGTCGTGGAAAGCCAAAGAAACATTATATATACCACGTATCTCTGACCAGCTGTGTCATACGCTTGTTGTACCTGGGTCACAACAGCAGGAGATGAAAATAAACTAAATATGTTTGAAAGAAAAGTCTTAAGAAAAATGTATGGTCCCGTGTATAACCCTGACACCCAAGTGTGGGAGAGAAGGTCAAATGAACAGATGAAGCAGCTATATGGGAAAGTATAACACAATTTGTAAAAGGTACAAGATCGGAGTAGGCAGGTCACGTCTGGAGAGCCGACAACAGTATTTTCAAGACGGTACTTGCAAATAATTTAAACAGAAAAAGACCGCGTGGTAGACCAAAGCAACGTTGGTAAGATACAATAAAAAGAGATATGAAAGAGCTGAGACCAGATTGGAATGAAGACATGGACCACGCGTATAATAGAGAGGAATGGAAGACTTTAGTATTGACAACAAAGGGCCTAAATGGCCTGTAACGCTAAAAATATATATATATATATATATCAATTTACAACCATGTAGTTAATGTTTATTTATTTATTTATTTTTTTTTTTTTTTTGACTATTGTTATTTTATCATCTAAACATAATATTCAATGGTTACGTCAACAAAACGGCTACGGACCAACGTCGTCCGTGCGAAACGTTCACGGCTGGATTTATTGTTCAAGATTCGTTTGAGCTATTCGTCCTGAGAGAGCGGTAACACGAATCGTATTAATGTTTCGATTGATGACCAACCGAATGAGTTTACATCAAAAATAAAAATAATTACGGATAATAATCACCGCGGTGACAACAGCCCGTATTTCATCCTGACACGTTCGGGCGGGTTTTGTGGTGTGTGGATTCGGTTAACTTTTTTTTTATATATACATCATACGCGTTATCTTTAATTAGTTAAAGCGTTTCGATAATCACGGCGCTTTTTTGGAAAAATACGATCTTGTGGCGAGGCTGAATCTTCGAAAACATCGCACACCTCGATAGTAACGAAACTGCGCACGTCATTGCAGTATATGATCTGGTTTACGTCCCAAGTCATTGTCATTGAATGTCACATCACTTCAAACGATGTGGATAGAATGTTTTTTTCGGTCTTTTTTTTTTTTTTTTTTTTTTTTTTATTTTAATTTATAACGCCGTATTGAACGTATTCTAATACCGTGATTCCAAGTGGATACTTATGATTTATGGTACTCGAATGACTTTTTAGTCGTGAACTGTTGGATAAAAGCACACCGTACAGCGGTTTTACACTCGTTTATTACTTCGCTACGTATTTATTACTTCGTTTGTAATAAAAGAAATAAAAATAAAATACCTTAACACGTGATTTATTAACTATAAGGATCTCGAATCGTGTTTTAGACCGAGGCCACGTTTGCCCGTTTATCCGGCACTAATGTGTTGTAGTGATAAGTGTATCGGCGGACCATTATAACGTCAGGTTTACTTTATACTCGTCTTGCGTCGTCCGTATACGTCTTACGTAGTAATATATTATATTATATTACATCATGGGTCGGAAATAGGCGGCTTGCGGGCCAAAGCCGGCCCGCGGAGAGGAAATAACTGGACCGCCGAATATATGTTTTCTTTTTTTGGGGTCGGTTTTCCGCAGATTTTAGAATTCCGTATAGAATTTAGATATTTGATCCGTCTGTTATGATTTGATTGGAGTTTCTTTTTTTCCAAAGGCGTTGCCTTGTCGCTGCCAATCTGGTTCGCCACTCTTCTCTGTTAGAAGCCAGTCTTTTCAATGTCTATACATCGACCACAGCCAGCTTATTTTACCATTTCTTCTATACATTGTGTCTTCCTCGGTCTACCTCTTCCTTTGTAACCATTTATTCGTCCTTCAAATATATTTGTCATAAACAAATTATGCGCCTGAGTAGGTGACCAAAAATTGTTCCACTTCTTTCTTTTACGGTGTTTAATAGAATTTTTTTTTCTCCTACTTGGTTTAATACGTCTACGTTACTTTTCCTTTCTGTCCAACTGATTTTCAACATTCTTCTCCATATCCACATCTCCGTGGCTTCCAACTTCTTTTGGAAGATTAGAAATGAAGATAGCGAATGAATATATTAATTGTCTTAAACTGTGATTTAATACGAAAATGAATACATTGATTATTATATTACTAATATTTAAGTTTTTTCTGGTCCTCGAAAATTTATTTTCGAATTATCTGGACCGTCATAGAAATCAAATGCGACCCCCGATATACATTATACGTAATACATTATATATATGTTTGTTTTTCACAGGGAAAAGAGGTCGAATTTCGGATGTGTTCGAATTGCACCGCACCAACTCCCAGCCGAATTTCATCATGGACCTACGGAACAACGACGCGAACAAAGTCCACTGGCACGACCAAGGGAGCATGTTCGATCGACCGGGCTTCGGGAGCGTCGCGTTCAGGCAAAAGTAATGACGACAATGTAACGTTGATGATGACGATTATACAGTAGAACCTCATTAATCCGGACTGATTGGGGCTCTATGTTGTCCGAATCAATGAAAGTCTGGATTAAACAAAATAACTAAAAATCGTAAATTATAAATTTATAAATTATGAAGTATATAAATGGATTACAATTGGATGACGTTAATGACAATAAGTATCGATAAATATGCAATCGCAATAAACCGCATTTATGAGGAATTCGTAGAACTCGTTTTCATGCTCATTTTAATCTACGGCGAAAACCAGCGTAATTTTCGTACGATCGGTTTACTTACGTATTATAAACGGCTGTCCGGATTAAGCGAAGTCCGGACTAATGAGGTCTGGAATAATGAGGTTCTACCATTGATTATAGGTTCTACTTTAATAACAATATAATATGATTCACGTGCGTACGGGGTGTGGATTGACATGGGCGAAAAATAAAAGAAACCGGGCGGCAGCCGACGCGGTGACAATAATAATAATAATAAATAATAATAATTAGGGCTCGGAAGTTGTAGAAGTTCCATATTTTTCTGTACGCTCTCAATTTATAGCAGACCAAGTTAGAAATCCGTTCTGTGCAATGACCAGTTGACATACAAAAATTAAAAATGCATTTTTTTTTGCATATTTTGTCAAATTTAGAAAAAAAAGTGCATATTTCTCAATTTCCATTTGTTTTTTTGTGCATATTTCTCAATTTTCATGCTTATTTAATATTTTCTCAATTTTTATGCTTATTTAATATTTTCTCGAAAAATCGCTATTTTTCTCTATCAATGATGGTTTTATTATTTTATTTTCTATTATTTAATATTCCAAAATATAGATTATAGTCAAACCGAATAGTTCTGGTTGTTCAGTGCAATACATTTACAGGTATGATAGTTACAATAATCTATAATTACTGAATTAAAAAAAAAATATTAATTATAATTTTTCAAATGACACATTCTATATTTTTATTTATTTGTTTATTTATTTATTTATTTATTTTTAAATTACAATCCATAAAAATCAGCCAAACAATTTTGAATTCAATAAAAACATGAAAAATACATTTTTTCGTATACTTAATAAATTTTTTTTGCATATATTTTACAATTTGTTCGTGCATATTCATTCGCATGCATATTTTGCTTTATTTAGCTCCTGCAACTTCCGAGCCTCAATAATAATAATAATTATTATTACGATAACAAATAATTACCGTCGGAGCAGCCGGGCCAGGTCGCGCGATCCTGTCGAATGTCTGCCGGCATGACTGCCAGGGCAACACGACGCGTACGGGCCGGTTGCGAAATCGTTGCGTTGACGCGGCCGAATTAGTTAGTGCACACTCGCCATACGGCACAAATACACGCGCGAGGTGGAGGCGAGCACCTGAAACAAGTCGGTGATAGTATCGTATCACGGTGTAGTGATGATATTATGATGATAACACAACTAATACGCGAGTGTCGTGACACGTTCGTTGTTGTGTTGTGTTCGTATTGTTCCTCGATTATACGCAATACCGTTTTGTAAACAAAACCATGCTCTAGATCAGTGGTTCTTAAATTTTTGTTGATTCTTTTTTTTTTTTTTTTGATTCGTGTCACCCTTATCCGTGAGGATTCGATACGATCAGCAAAGGACACAGAAATAGTAGAGATGGGAATTTGACCGTAAAAATATTTTCGTTAAATTTTACCTAAATTTACGCAAATTTACGTCAATTTTTTAATACAGTATATTTTTAATTTACAAACTTATTACAAACTCAATAACGTGTTTATAACACAACTTACTTTTACTACTACACTTAACCTCAAGTATTATATTTAAATATGTATAAGTATGAATAGTATGATCAATAAATTATGCAAATTTGAAATTAATTGAATTAAGGAAAAATCACAAAAATTAACTTATTATAAAAATATTATAGTGTACTACGTCAAATTCGGTGAGTGGTGATAATTTGAACTGGTTTTACCAAATTGTCGTTATATATTGACGTATCGCGACTAGGTACCGACAACCTCATAGAAATGTCACTAATTTTAATGTGCACATGAAAAAATTTGAAATAAGTGGTCACTGGGTTTTTAGAACGGTAAAAATATTTACCGGCTAAAAAAAATGTCGGTAAAATTTACGTAAATTTACCTTACCGGTAAAATATACCGGGTAAATTTACCAAGCTCCCATCTCGAAGAAAATGTCTCATCTCTAGTAATGCGTAACACTGCTACGGTGGAAATAAAAAAAATATTGAATGTTGAAAAATAATCATACACTGAAAATTAAAAAAAAAAAAAAATGTGAAATTTTACCCTGGTTGATTTTCCGAAATCGTAAAATGATATTACGTTAATCTCACATTACTTTTCAGTTTTTTTTTTTCCAGAGAATTTTTGATGTCGTGATTAATGTGCTATATCGATAGCGAGAAAAAATTTAAACAAGTACTTCGTCTTATTTTTCTTTCACAATTTCACGTTACCTGTACGCCGAGTCTATGTCACCCCGGTTCAAAACCGTTCGTCTACGACGCAATAATCTCAATTGATATTTCGAAATGTCGTGAGGATTCGAAAATTTCACGATCCTATTAATTTGTTTTAAATGGGTTTTTTTTTCAATAAAATTATAATAAAAAAATAATCGATACTTTTCGTTTGATTTGACGGAAGAAAAGAATTACACGTTGACCGATATCTTCCAACAAGATCGCGTCGTAGAACAGCCAAACTATTATCGTTCGGAATTTTTCACGCGAGAAAGGGTGAAACTTTTGACAGCCTTCAGAGATTCAGGTTTGAACACGATATCGCGGTTTCAAAAATGTAATATTTGAAACCGCAAAGATTCGTCTCGTGTGCAAAATCGATTGCATCCGAAAACCGCAATCTATATATAAAATATTAGGCGAAACCGCAAATTTTTAATAGGTTGAAAACGCACTGTTTTCTAGGGTTATTATTATCGTTGTGTACGAAAATTACGTACTTTTGATTTTTTCACTATTGGAAAAAATAATAGAAAAAAACTAGGTTCACGTTATTTTTGTTTTGTTTTGTTTTTTTTTTTTTTTAGTAAAATGAAAATCAGTTTATGGAAAATAATAGGAATAAGTATCGTACTACAGTGGTCGCCGCTTATAGTGTTCACTGGTTATAAGAATCAGCCGCTTATAGTGATCAAAAATGCCAGGAACGGAACAAACAGTCGTTATAAATGCATTTTTTGTCGCATACAGTGTTCATGTTTTCGGTTATTGTGATCAGAAATAATTATCAGAAATATAAAATATAAATATAATTTACAATAATATCACCTCTTTTTGTAAACAGGGAATAAGATTACGAATGACTATTATCTTAATCGTGAACTTAAATCGAGCTAATCTTACCTAATGTAATCCACGTAATGAGCGATACTTCATATGGTACATTCGTACATGTTTGAAACCGTTTTGCAATTAATACACTCAGAAGAACTTTAGAAGAGCACGGTTTAGGCCCAGACTACTTTGCTACGTTGAACAACTTGGAGCACATTATGATGTTTTCCATAGCAAAAAAACAGGGGGTACATTACCGATTTTTTCGAATAAACCTAAGTTTGTTAAATCACGTATTATATAAGGGAGATACTTTTATTTATAGAAAATCATTTACTGTGTTTGCGTTTTACCTATTAAAATATTACGGAACAAAAAAATAGAAAGGTTATTCGTTTTATCTTTTGCACAGTTTTTTCAATTAGTGACACCCGGTTAATTTATAATAAATTACGAATTCAAAATATTTTATCGTATCATAATTCATAGTTTCAAAAAAAAAAAAAAAAATGTTGACCCCATTCGTATACAATCAAACGATATAGTGGAGGTTTTGTTTTTCTCTCGGCCTCTTTATGATCAAAATCACAAGTGTACGATATCGGGATGCATCGGTAAAATTCGGCGCCAGAGGAGTTCGATAAACCGGCCGTGTGACCATTCCCGGTCCCCCCCCGTAAGCACACCACTAGACGGTAGAGTATAAACTGTCGTATAAATACGGACCTCCACGGTTTCATTCCTTCGTGGTTTAAAAATTAAAAATATCGTATTTGTTTTTTTTTCGATTGCGCACACCGAAACTCAAAACAGTCGATATTTTATAATGACAGCGTTTTATTACGACAGATAATTTTACGCGGGTCCCCGATTGTTTTATACCGGTTCAATATTTTAATATTAAAAAAAAATAAAATTGTAATATTTGAAAATATTTAATCCGTGTTTATCTGCATAGATTTGTTCGCGATCCTGTAGACGAGATCGTTAATTTTTACTGTTTTGAAATGATTTTCGACTTTGTTTGACATTTTACTAAAGACCGTATACAAGCGTTGTCGATAACTGCAGCAAAACGTTTCGTGTTTATAGCACAGATACTGATATTATAAAAACGATATGATGATGAAAATGGCGCATACCATCGTTCTTGGCTTTACGAAATTTAAACCTCAGGCGTGCGACCGGTGTGTCGGCGAACAATAGGCAGGTATATATATATATATATATATATATATATATATATATATATATATATATATATATATATATATGTATGTATGTATGTATGTATATAGCTCCTCCTCAAAAATAAAAAAAATCTCGCGCACAAACACGGGTGCTGTAATGTAAATATGTAATAGATAAAGAGCGGATTTTAAGGTTCTTAAAACCTTAAAATATGATGTTTATATGCTTCAAAAAAAACCTTAAAATATTCTCTAAATATTCCTTTAATTTGTAAATATGCAAATATGATTTTTTGCTAAAATAGTTCAATAAAAATAATAAATAACTGTTCAGCGACATTCCCTTCGTAACACGTAAATTATTGAATTATTAAAAATGTAAATCAGGTGATACATTAACTACCTATATAAATATAATAAAATATAATAATAAAAAAAAAAAAACAAATTAGTTTAATAAAAAATAATAGATTACTTTGCACCACTCCTTAGGAACATAACCAATTCGATTACAGACAAGACATCACTATTTAATCAAATTGTTTTTTTTTTGCTAGAAAAAATTATTGCTAGAAAAAAATCACATTTCAAGAAATTAACAAAATATGCGAATTATTGTTAACAATAATAGAATATATATATTATAAAATATGAAAAATAGACGAAATGTTCTCTAATGTCCGAAATTTGCTTTAATATGTGAAATTAATTTTTTTCCATGAACTCTGTGGATAGATAAATCGCCCACATTTTTCACCCTCTTAAAGTTGCATAAAATCAATAAAAATATGTAAAAACCTAAAGATCCGCTCTTTAGTAATATAGGATATACGCGGACGGATCACGTAGTATTGCACAAGACACAACGACGCCGTCGCCGCCGCCGCGCCGTGCGTACGAGATGAAAACACGACGACGACGTCAACGCATAACGACCGTGCGGAATCACGGGGCGGAGGAGTAATATGAAAATATAATGAAATATTGTGACGAAAAATAATATTATCGTCGTGTAGGTAAACGGTCTCGAAGTACGCGATTTTTATCACACGACGGGTACGATGTTATCGTGCGCGGTTGGTTTTTCCGGCGAGCAAATCTTTGTGGAAAATGTGTCGAATACAGCGACAGTGTTGTGTAGTTACTATGTAATAGTTACGATAAAACGAATCGCGTCGTCGTCCGTACCGTTAACCGGTCGTTTTGCTCGTTACGCGCGCGGAATCCGGCGACCGGAGACGTCGGAACGGCTCAATGAAGCGAGCCAGTTTTTTCCCGATTTATTTTTTCGATTTTTTTGTTTTTCGATTTTTACACTCTGTCCGGGCTATGTTGCCATACGCATACGGATCGCCATCACGACGACACGACACGGCGGCAGTCACTGCGGGCCCCGCGTTTCGGTTCCCCTGCCCGAGCGTTTCTCGATTACACGTTTTGTGGCGTAATATTACATAAATATTACATTTTTTTTTCGCGTCAAACACGATAAAAAATTATACGATATACGAGCAACGATAAACGCGGGTTTGATAACTCCGTGGGCCGGGCACGCAACTGTAAAACGAAAATCGGATGCAATCGAGTCCGACAAAAACAATTGCAGTTCGTGACACAAACGGTCCTTCGCGTACGGCGTTTCCTTTTTTTTTCTTTTTTTATGAAATGCCTTTGTTGAAAAAAACATGAAATACATCACTCACGCGCTACGTCATAGTACGATAGGTGTAGGTATAAATACGAGCACGGTCAGTGGAGGATCTAGGATTTTATTCGAGTGGAGGAGGCGAAAAGTTTTTCTAAATAATATTGAATATTAGGAAATTCATAAAAAAAAAAAATATATATTTTAAAACACTATAAATTACTTTGAACGATAAATGTATCGATTCGAGTTATTACTAAAAATATCAGATAATAAGTAAATGAATAATAATTATAGACAAGACTATAAACGTCTAGAATTTTCTTTGAAAAATTAATCTAATGCGTACTCTGGTTTCATATTGACTCCAAAATAAATATTTAACAAAGCTAATCCGGTTGATGGATTTACGTCCATCGTAGTTTTCGACTATTATTTAATAATTTTTAAAGTGAAAAAACATCTTTCATTCGTAGACGTTTTGAATGGTAGTACGGCATGAATAAATTAATCAAAACTAACAAACCTATGTTTGGAAAACATAAATCTGTGCAGATTTTTTATCAGTACCTTATGAATACAATGACGTATAAAATAACAATTGTTTACTATACGTATTAAAAAGTATACCCTAACCCTTAACTGGTACATGTTCTTTTATTCATACGTATGTGTTATCATGGGGTCCAATCTGACCCCGAAATATTTTGATCGTTTTCTAACAACAATTTTTTTTTTTTTTTAACTTTGAAACTGTTTTAAATTTATTTCCAAACATATAATGCATCAATGATAGAACAACATTGATAGAATGAAATACATTTTTTTATTCTTCAATTGTAAATTTCGTAAAAAATGAAAAAAAAAGTTTTTATTAACACTTAAATTTTAAATATTGCTTATTTTTTTTACAATTAAATTTTTATGTGGATTAGATTCTATGAAAAACTTAAATTTTATGTTATTTGCAAGCATTCTGAACAAAAAAAAAAAATTAAAAATTAACTAAAATGTAATACATTTTGTCGGGGTTGATTTTGGTAATAATTTTCAATCAAAATTTGGTTTGTATGTTACCTTTACTTTTGGCATTGGCAACAAACAATTATTTTTGATGAGTGCAGTATTTGACTGATGTGAGCATTGCATTTAGAACATATTAATTTGGTTTTTTTTTTCTTTGGATCTTGGACAAATTGAACACCTTTTTTGGAGGATGAACCTTGTTGGTTCAGATGTACTCGTATTTTCTTTTTCTAGAATTTTTTGTATTGCTGTTCAAAAATATTCAGAGGCAAATTGTGCATTTGAGTTCTCTGTACAAGGCGTTCTAAAATCAAAGATTTTCCAACTTTCAATATAAACTGGAAATATAAACTGTTTGGATTTGAACTTGAATGTATTATTGGAGAATCTGTCATAGAAATATTCAACATTACGTAAAACACTGCTAGTGGCCATCTTTTTGTACAACGTACGGACCTTAACGCATTTGTTTATTTTCATAACAGTTTTTTTTTTTTTTAATTTTCGCTATTATTACTCGAGTTTTACATCTCAACTATATCGACCGCACGGTCTAATATTATATACATAAGCTATATAGGCTCGTCGATTTATCTAGTTGATCTACAACTAAGAGAAAAACTCGATTAGGAGTAAAAAATATCAATGTTTTTTTAGTATTCCGTAGTACAAAAACGTTAAGTGAAAACTTGTGCAACAGAAAATAGAATGAAAAAACGGCCAGCTCCACCGTAGTCGGTAAGACGCGGCGTCCGCCAAACAACGACGGCAAGAGCTAAGGACCGTGAACGTGTCAAACGTACGTCCGTGGTAGACGCCGTGACCCGCGTACGATAGATACCTATTTCGGTATAGCAGAGGTTCCCAACCTATGGTCCACGGACCACTGGTGATCCGCGAGACATTGCGTAGTGGTCCGTGAGCCATACTTACAAAATTTAAAAATATTAAATTTTTTTTTATGAGCGAGGGGGGATGTGATAAATTCTGATAAATGTTTATAGAACTTATAGCACATAACTCATTTATAGATTTCTATTCATAATGCTACTTATCTTATTATTTCAACCCATAATTTAATTTTGTTTGTACAGCAAGATTAGATTATTGGTAGAATACAAGACTATATGCACACATTTTAATATTTTTACGCTTACCTCACAGTTGAGGTCCAACAAAACGTTTTACATAATTTGCAAAATTTTAAAGATGAATTTAATCGGTATTTCCCAGAAAATAATGGTTCCGAATCGAAAAGTATCCGAAATATCATTCGAAACCCTTTTATTGTTAAAGTCGATGAGATACCTAATGATAACCAGGAAGATTTGATAGAATTGCAAAACGATCAAAACTGTAAGGATGCGTTTGAATCTTACATGAATTTCGAAGATTTTTGGTGTAAAAAAAGCGATATACTCGTATTATTATATTAAAAAGTGGTATACACTATAGCTTCGAGAAATCGCATTAAGTTATTTAGTCATGTTTACGACAACTTAGTTTACCTATAATAAATATTATAATATTATGTACAGTTTTTTATAATAGTAATTTGCATTAAATGTTAATAATTTTAAATTTTTATTTAAAAATGAACAAGTATAAACATTATTATAAGCCTGCTATTAATGCATTTCATCGGGTTTAATTTATTCATGATCTAAATTCTAAAATTTGTAAAACAAATTGATTCTTGTTTATAAGAAAATTAAAGACTAAAATTGAGATGGTCCGTGACATATTGAAAGTTCTCCGAGTGGTCCGCAGTGTCAAAAAGGTTGGGAACCACTGCGCTATAGAAACGTGCTGCCGACGTTTTGGGTTTACGATTTTATAACATGTCAGAATTTGGTTAGTTATAATACGATGAGAATAATAATAATTTGTCTTCATAACACATAACGATAATGAAACATGAGAAGTGCAGCGGTAATCGCGTATGGCCACAATACTATTGGGAGGCATTTCTCCTCCCTCCTCCCATTTAAATACGCCATAGAGTGCAGTGGAAACAGACGAGTACGGTCTATACGGATCACGTCGAAACCGTTCATAGCGCACGCCGGTTATTGTGACGTACGTACCGAGATAAACAGACCAGCGTTAAAGTCTTCCGAAAAAATTTTTTCGGCACTGAATTGTGTTGCAGTCGTATTGAGTTTACCTATTTTTCGTAACAGGGGCGTATTCAGATATTTTGGGCGGTGGTATCTTTTCCAACTGAAATTCTCCAATTCAGCCTCTACTAAACCGAACTCAAAGGTTACGATCAAAGTCGTCAGATACATTAAATGAATTACTTTTTTAATATTGAACTTTTACGATTTAAATCTGATAGGACATAATAAGCAGACTTCATAAACAATTCCTGGATTTCGAGGGGGGCTAAAGCCCCCTCGGCCCCCCATAAATACGCCCCTGTTTCGTGATGTCCATAGTTTATACCGGCCAATTTATCCCGATCCTTATTTGGATTTCTCTAGTCCATTATAAGCCGTTTTGGCTCTTTCCTTATCGAACGGACTTTTTTTTGCCGACAAGCACTTATAAGTAGTTCCTTTTCATCCGCTATAAAAAAAATACTTGTCAATAATTTAATATACTACCGAGTTTCGTTTAATGGGAAATAACACTAAAAAAATAGACGTCTTAAAAAAAACGAAATCCGATTTTTATCACTTGGCCGTGGACCTCTTAGAATTCCGGACAACGACAAATGCTTCCAAAGTTTTCTGACCCGTCTTAAGTCTATATTATGCTTAGTAAAAAAGCCTTTTCTTTCTCAAAAAGACGCGAAGATTTGTAGAGAAGTTTTAGCTATTTCCAAGACGTGTGCAACGATATTTCAGAATTCGTCGTCATTTTCAAACCCGAAAAACCCGCAGAGAGGCGACAAACATATCGTACAAAATTTGTAACAAAATTAATACACGAAGTTGTTGTCAATAAGTGGTGTCTTATCGCGAGTTTAGAGGATTATCACCACCCCCCCACTAATTTAAGCCTATGAATGGACATCACCATATGCCGTCGCCAAACGGATACCTATCGATTTCCTGTAGGCACAGTGATAATAATGGTTACCCGCGTTTCTCCGTGTCTAATTATATTTTGGTTCCGTCAATTTTATCGAACGACGTGTCATACGACATTACATACCTGTATAGTGTATTATTTTGTATCGAACACACATACAAATACGCCTGTGTTACAACACTATAGTGTGTGTGTGTGTGTGTGTGTGTGTGTGCGTGTGTGTTTGTGTATATTTATATACGAAATATGTTTTTCAGTGTAACTACAATCCCGGTACCGGATGTGTCCAAAGCGACTATTGAAGACGAGGCGTGCAGCATCGGCAGCGCTGGAAGTCTGGTGAAGCGGAACCAGCCGAGCAGCACTATGTCCTGGGACGAATTCCAAAACAGTGACGGTAAAGATTAAAAAAAAAAAAAAAAAAAATAAACAGTGAACGTACACACAATATACATAGGTACCTTAATATTCTTATACCCGATATTCCTCGGGACGGGAGTACGCAATTAATCGGGTGGCGCACTATTTGGTCAGGGAGTCTCCGAAAATCAACACCATAATATGTGAAAATGGATTTGTACCGATTATGGATGGGCGAAAATTTTGAATATCGATTTTCGATGTATCGAAACATCGGGATTTGGAACATTGATTTATTTTTTATGCGAAAATATTGATGTTTTTAAAAATCGATGTACGTAGAAAAAACTTGGATGTTTACCGATGTTTACTAAAAAAAAAAAGGTTCCACACCTAAAATAAAATTTTAAAAAAATTTAAAATATGTTTTTTTTAACATCGGACATCGAGGTAAAAAATCTAAATTTTCCTCTATACATCGGAAAAAAAATTGTGTTGATGTACAACATAGTTGTATCGGACAAAAAAAAAATCGATTTTTTGAAAAAATCATTGTATTTTGTCCATCTCTAGTACCGATGGTGTCCGCAATCGACGAGGCAATAGACTATATATTTTATATTTGATTTTGTAATTGAAACATTCACAACAGACATAACGCATGTTGCACTCGGAGAATATTTTATAAAAGCGGTCTCGTCGGAAATCTAATATCATCGATTACTCGTATACCTGCACTTATATATATATATACATATTATGTATACAGTTGTTTACGTGAATCGCGATAATATATTACTCTCACAGTCACAGGTCAAGGCAATCATATTCTGTTTGAATGTCGTCTGATGATCGTTTTCCATGAATCGTTTCGGTATTTGCCGTGGGCACACGGGACATGTTCGTTGTTTTTCAAATAAGTCAGACACGTTTGATGAGACGTCATGAGAATTTTTCTGATGAAAATCTTATAGAAACCATTTCAAAAGCGATAGGGTTTTCTTTATACACATTACCATAACGACTGTGCTCACTCGACTTTTATTCTATGTATAGACCGTACGCGTTGGTGAACTTTTAGGGGAAATTTCGAACAATCGCTCAATAATTGTAATTAGTACATTGTCTGCTTAAGATTTATAATAAATATAATAATAAGGTTGCAGCGCAGGTCAATTCATTTATCGATCTTAAAATTTAGTTGCTCGTTCTATTGTCTACGGGTTTGAAGAGTGTTGTTTATATCGAACAATTACAGTCGGTTTCGTGCGGTGTTTGATGTGTCCACAGTTAAAGGTTACACGATTTGTTTTTCCAAGAGGAGACCTTCGCGATTGGAGTTTATTTATTTTATCGATCGGAGAATGTCTAGTTCACATTTTGAGAAAAACTCAGATTCATACAATTTTCGCTTGATCGCAAACGGACACAATGAGTTTTTGATTTATTTCGACGTCTGTTTTCGTTTTCAGATAAAGTTAAGTCTTGATTTACCTCGATGGCTTTAAATGTGTACTCTTCAAGTTTTGATTCAATATTAATATATTTTTATCGGTTTTTATTTGTATCACTTCTACTATCTTTTTTTCCACTCCTGTTGTCGTGATTTTATTTGACGGCCGACGAAATAAAAGCGACCAATTCAAATCGTAATAATCTCCGGTGAATTTATATTTTGGGTCACTCTCGACTTTTGACACGCGCGTGACCCATCATTATACGGATAAAGCGCCGCCCGACACTCTGTTATGACGAATACGGACGTAATAATATATTACCATGTCGTGTTATTAAAATCGCACGTATGTAACAGCAGCGATTCCAAAAATTAATTTTGGGGGGGGAGGGGGGCAAAAGCAAGAGTAAGATATTATTTGACTGAATGTGTGTACGTGAGAGAGAACTATGAACACCAATGCTACGAATAACGACCACGCTCCAACAATATGGCATGATGAGTGAAAATATTTTTCATTATTCTATTAATAAAATTAGGTATTTTGGGTTTTTGTGTATAACTATGAATAGTTTGGGGGAGGGTCTCTTTGCCCCCCCCCCTATGGATCCGCCACTGGTATGTAATACGCTCCGGGGCACGCCGATAACGGCGACGCAATTTGACTCGTCGTATATCGTCGTGTCGTGGGCACGCGTGGAACAGACGACGTTGTTGTAATATTCCCGCGGGCCGAATCGAACACGACGTATAGGTTTTTTTTTTTTCGTTTCCTAGATATTTATTAGAAAGGGGAACGTCCGACGACACGGCGAGAAATCGTCTTTGGCATAATATGGCGTTCGGGTCGACCGAACACGCACACAAATATAATAATATCATTAGGTACGTCGGAATGAAAACGATATTGCGTGTTGTGTGATACACGCGTGCGCGTGGTGTATCAACACTCGGATAAATAAAATTATGATAATTCGCGGATCGACGGATCTATGGTACCTACACAGTATACACCACCGTACGCGCGGTGCGCGCACGTGCATTAATCGCGATTAAAGTCGTATCGTTCGTCGGCCGTGCGCGCGCACGATGCTGCAGACCCGTCCGCCGCGTACTGTACCAGCAATGACGTCATACCGCACAACGGTGGCGTCGACCGGTATCCGCGATCTATGGCTGGCAACACACGGGCGTTATATTTTTACCGCGCGACATCTTTACCGCGCCGTATTTTTACGAATCGTTTTGTTAAAATGCATTAAAATGAATAGAGCACAACATACGAGTGTCGCGCCGTAAAAATAAGGCGCGTCGTTTCGAAAACTGTCGCGTACACCTTGACTATACCGTGCGTTAAAAATAGCGTGCGATAAGTATTTTCCGTTCATATGCACTGAAATAAATGGTAGCATCACATGGGCCGTAATAATCGCGCGATAATTAAATAGTTTGTCATTTGCCTGATTTGTTGATCGTAGTAGTCGTACTTGTGCTTGTGCTGTTCAACATGTCTTGAACAGATGAAGAAATTCAGGTTCTTGACGAAGATATTTTGGATGTTGATCTTTTTTTTGAGAAATAGCCTTCCGCGTATTTGTATCAATTTTTAAAAGTTGTTCCCCCAAGTATGTGGATAGCAGCTTATCAAATGCAGAAACGCTCATACGAAAAAAATTTAAAAACTTATCAGGATCACTTCTAAGGCCTTCAAAAATTAAAGTAAACGCGCCTTCGGATGGACGAGAACTAACTAAAGGACGAACCCACATTTTCCTGTTGATTTTTTTCTTCTTTTTTATTAATAAACGGTAACCCAAAAACAAAATAATGTTTTCGTCTGCCATGGTTGACCACATGTCAGCACATACTGAATAATTTTTGTCCAAATCGCCAAGTTGAGAAATATTGTGCGGTAAAATGACGCTCGTGTGTTGTACAATGTTTTTACTGCGCGTACTATTTTTGTTTATGCCGTAAAATATCGCGCGGTAAAATAACGCCAGTGTGTTGCCAGCCTATAGGTACATCACGATCCATACGTCGTCGGCGGTATATACGTATGTACTAATCTATGGGTGGACGTGTAGTGTTGTGCCGGCGGGCGGGCGGGCGGCGTCGGCGCGTCGGCGTGACTGTAGATTTCACGCGTGACGTGCCGGACCGGCGGAGTATCGCTTTTTCTTTTCTGTTTTTTTTCCCCCTAAACCCGAACCGTCGATACGAGATCTGCAAACGAATCTCATGTATTACCATGTAATAAATCTACGGTCCGCTTTTTACAGTTTCCCCTCTCCCCCTTCCCCCGTATCTACTGCACAGAGCTCGAGTCGTATCACTGATGTAATATGAATAATAATAATAATAAAACTATACGATTAATTACTACGTAAGCGGATCCCGCGATTCGGTTCTATACAAGAGCGTACGTATTGTTTGATTTTTCAAAGCTTCGAAACCGTTATGTAAACAATAATTATACAACATTTTCGTGTAATCGTCGATAATTACGAGGTTGGAATCGATAAAAACGACACGACCCGTCGCGATCGCGCGTTGTCTACGCGATCGCGATGTAGGCGTGTGCTTCTTTAGGCCGAGCGGCAAATTGGAAACGAATTTGATTCGTACGAAAACGTACGAATACTGGTCATACGAAACTATTGAGTCCGTACTCACTGGATACGTTTTTGTATACGTAAATTAGTCCGTGTTCCGCTGATATCGCATTCGTGACGTCATTTCAGAACGCAATGGATGATAATCTGTATCTTCAAGATGATTATTTTCTAATCCGAAGACGGCGTCTGCGTCGTCGTTAGAATCGTAGAGCCGAATGGGTGCGGGAACAAGCGTATTATGCGATGAATAATTTACTTATAAATTGATACGAACAATTATTATCAAGTATCTATATGATCAGTTATTACTTTTTTGATTATTAAAAGTGTGAAAATTGTTTTTTTTAATTTAATGCAATTTTAAATAATTGCTTATTATAATCCTTTTTTCTTGCGTAGTCTTGAAACTTTTTTGTAGAAGAAATGTATTTATTTTATTTTTTAGTATTATTTTCTTGGAAATTTTATTTTAGTTTCAATTGTTTATTATTTATTTATTTATTTATTCATTTTTTTTTTTTTTTTTTGGTTTATTTTTATAGTTTGACCTTTTGTTTTATTATTTTCTAAATTTTAAACTAATACAATTTTCATTACCCGTTTCCGGCGTACGAACGTTGATAAAATCCGGACTATAGTTCGGACTGTTTTCATACGTCGTAATAATCAAATTCGTACGAAAACGCATCCAAAGTGCGCGCGGCCTTAGAAAATATAGCACACAGAAACCGAACCGCGTGGACTTGCTCGCTCCGTTCAGCTCGTACAGACAGCGTGACGTAGGCACTCGTTTGAAGTCATAGCCACGCGTTATTTCACCGTGTCCATTTGAACGATACGAGACGTCATCGAGTGTTTTCGTTCTTCGTGACAAGGGCGAGCACGGTTTTTCGAAAAAGGACTAACAATTAAAAATTTTAACATTTATGGAGAGCCGATCGGATTTGTTCGCAGTATTTCGGGCGAATGCCAGTGGCAGTGGCGGATCCAGAAATCATCCAATGAGGAAGGAGTGATTAAGATTTTCCTGTACTAAATCAAATAATATTCATTTGAACAGCTCCACTTGTATGCGCCACTGGTACGAAATAATCGCCGAGGAGAGACATCGAGATGCCAAGTTATTAAAACGAAATCAGTAACGACAAGGAACTCGACAATACAATTTTTCTTTACGCGTTTTTATTTTTTCCCTATCTCGTTTGCATTTGTTTCACATCGCAAAATCGTGGTTCGCGGTCAAAATTGCATCGATGATATTTTTTCATTATGATTTCAATCGTGTCCGTCATTACGCGTTCATGAAACTGTGAGTGTCGAACGGTTGTTTCGACACGTCGACTTTGAATGCAATTCCGTCGAGTCAAATCGATAGTGCTCGGTTTTATAGTATTAACCAGTAATCGTGAATTTTACGAGCAATACGTGTTGGTTTCCGACGCGTGTAGAACGTGTAAACGCGATGAAAACAGTTGACCAGTACGGTGTACGAGAAACACGGTACAAACCATAAGTATTTCCTCCTCGCGACGGTCCGACCGGGCAACGCTCGATTCAGATCAGTGGCGTCCAGGCCAATATTAAGGTCGGCCCGCGGCCCGACCTCTTTTTTTGAAAAATGTGGCCGAAAAGCCATATTAAATTTACATCAAGACCTCGAGCATGAGTAAATGTATATCAGAGTACACTAGAGTTACTATATTGTTTATTTGGCGAAAACCGGGACGAACTTCTTTTCATTTTTTTTTTTTTTTTTATCGATTTTCTGATTATACAATATAATTTTTGAGTTTTGACACACATTATATAGGCAATAATCAATAATATTTGAAGCTTAAAATCATTCATAGAATATGCAACGAAATATAAAATGTTCAATCTGTGTCCGATGTGTTCTCCGTCGGCAGAAAAGTCCGAGTTATTTGATACTTGGCTGAACTGTGTACTTTTTGAAGCAATGATTTGTTGGCAAGTATTGACTCATAAAATTGACTACAAGACATGTTATCAAAACATTGTATTAATTATTAATGAAGCCTCAACTGCACTTGTATCTAAATCATTTCGTGATTTTGTCCGTGTGCTATTCATTAATGAAAACACACGTTCCACTGCTGCGTTGAGCCAGGTAATGAGAAAGAAAATTCAACAACTATCAATTGACATCTATATCTTGTATATTTGTTCATACTTATCTTAGATCTTACTCGTCACCTTTTTCCTCAATCAAATGTCTAATAAAAGACATACATAAACAGTGCTTGATTTGGGAAGGACGTGGGGGGACGGAATCCCCATTATTTTTTAATTTTTTTTTAGCGTACCACTTCTATTTATTTGAAACGGAACGCTGGAACGCAACATTTACTATAGAGAATTTGTAAACCATCAGTTTTTCCAATGCAAAATATACTTATAACCTATAGCCATAATATTTGTACATTTGAATCGACAATGAAAAAAAAAATCGATTGTTAAATTGCTAAGAAATTATATTATGCCCTCATAAATATAAGCATATATCTGTGATTATGCCATATGTATAAATATATATGTAGTCAAATTTTTTTTTTTTTTTTTATAATAATCAATAAATAATTTAACTTTTAATGTCTTAAAAAAATAATTAATAAACAATTGTTTTTTTTTTTTTTTTTTTAATATTTTTGTAAAATCAAGCACTGTACATAAATACAATTGAAGTCTCATTCCGGCCCAATATGTTGTCCCGAAACACATTATCGGGACACCGGGACGCCATATCAAAACCGGGACGTATGGCAACCCTATAGTATACTGTTGTATTGTATTGTATATATTTTTTGAAAATTTCTGTTATACACTTATAGAGGCCGTGAAGTTTTGAAATCGCCCAACCAAATTAAAAAAAAAACTTCGGCGTCACTGAATTTCAGATTATCATACGCGCGAAAACCGACATGTGTCGACACCAATCGGCGGAGGTACTCTACCGGTCGTCTCGATGGTTTACGACCAGTGGAGTGGTTATTCGCGCACCGCGTTTTTCCTCGATAATTGTTCACGGTGACCGGCGGCATTCACATAACTCGAATAACAACCGCGGCCCCCGCGGGGTCTCGCCCGTATAGTGTCATCGTTTGCGTGTAGGCGTCAGCGGCGAACGCGCATAACTCGCCCCTACCCGACCCGCAGAATACGTGTTCGTGAATGAGACCACGTGTAGGATTCGAACGGATTCGAAAGAAAGATTATCGTTCGAGTTTTCACAACTTTCATCGCGCACAGAACGTAACAGTCATCGATCGTCATACCAAAACGGTATTGTGTGCAGCGTGTAATGGTGTCGTCGTCGGTCGGGTTATAGACGGGTGTGCAGTGAGTGTGGGTGCTAATTAAACGACAATTGCGGTATCGATTGTTTTGAGATTTGCGTGGAACGACGTCAGAAACGTACGAGGAATGTTCTTTCAAACGACTGTTTACGAGTTATCAACGATAAATGAGGCTACGAAGTTGTGTGTGTGCTAAAAAAATGCAAAATATACACACAAAAATTGTGAAATATGCATGAAAAAATGTTAAATATGCAAACAAATTTGCTGAGTGTACAAAAAAAAAAAATTATTTTTTATGTTTTTATTGAATTCAAAGTTGTTCGACTGATTTTGATGAATTGTAATTTTTTGAAACAAAAAATTTAAATTTAAATTTAAAATGCAATTTATTCGAAAAATCGTATTTATTTTTTTTAATTCAGAAAATCTACGTTTTCTAAATTCGAAACTGTCATACCAGTATGTGTATTGCATTGAAAAACCAGAACTATATGGTACGACTATAGTCTATACTATGACGTGGTACCTACATAAAATAATCGAAAGTAAAATAATAAAACCATTATTATTAGATGAAAACATTGATTTTTCTAGAAAATATTAAATAAGCATAAAAATCTAATGAAAACTGAAAAATATGCACTTTTTTTTTCTTAATTTGACAAAATATGTAAAAAAAATGCATTTTCAAGTTTTGTATTTTAACTGGTCATATAGAACTGGTCCTGTATAGAACGGATTTCTAGCTTGGTCTGCTGTAAATTGAGAGCGTACAGAAAAATAAGCAACTCCTACAACTTCCGAGCCCTAACGATAAATAATTAGATCCGTCCTGGGACAATCAACTGAATCAGTAAAAAAAAAACGA
The DNA here is from genome assembly GCA_027580255.1 of Therioaphis trifolii. NCBI lineage: Eukaryota > Metazoa > Arthropoda > Insecta > Hemiptera > Aphididae > Therioaphis > Therioaphis trifolii. The sequence continues at coordinate 145,037,025 of CM050404.1, read as the reverse complement.
TACGTTTCCATAATGAATTCGACGCTTGACGCGGAATCGTTGTTCCGCGATCTTTTTCTCTTCACACGGATCCGACCGCCGTTATTGCTACTCAGTGCGGGATAGGTTTCTCGAAGGGGGGGGAGTCATATCTTTGTTCCGTCGGTAACGTTCCTGCAGTGCGTTTTCACGGTGTTCATCAGCTGAAACGGAAACCGACCCAAATGACTTTAGTACTCAAGTGAACGTTGGGCGGGTCGCGATTTTTCCACGGTGGGTGGCGAGACCACGATTTCAATCGGCACGACGATCGTTGAATTATTATTGATACGCCGACGACAATGACCGACCGCGTCGATGTCGCCTACGTGAATAATTGACAAGTGTCCGGCCCGCCCGCGATCCGCGGAGACGTATTTTCGGCCTTATTGCTTTTTTTTTTTTTTTTTTTTTTTTAATTTAAAACGTTCGCTCGCTAAAAGAATACGTGTACGAAATAAAATCATCGTACACGTTTTTGTAAACTTTAAACTTGAACGCGTCGTCCGTGAGACGCGAACCACCAAAGCTCACGATTGTCGTGGTAAAAATAAAAATAATACACGAGATCTACGTACAGTGGAGTATTTTCAAATTTTTTCTGGGCGGGGGGGGGTCTACAAAATATTTTTTATATTCCGAGTAACCGTCTTCACCATTATCACTGATTTACAAGTTTTTTTTTTTTTTTTTATTAGCTATTAGTAAATACTATGATAGCTCAACATTTACATTTATATACGATAAAAGCATAATACATTACATTTATATATTAAATATACATATTATATAACAAAGCCAGCATCCAAAATAAAGGAAATTACTGATTTAATGGCGGTAGTGGAATTTGTATTGAGAATGGAGTAGATATTAAGGGGGATATTGAGAGTTTTAAGTAAGTTTACTAAAATAATGCGTTTGGTTTGAAGAGCAGGACAGTCAAAAAGAATATGGGATAAATCAAAGATACATTCATTAAGATGGAGTGTGCATAATGGTGAATCGTTAAGGCCGAGTTTGAAGGAGTGACTGGGAAGAAGGTGATGCCCTATACGTAGCCTAGTTTACAAGTTATAACATAATATAATATAAACATGTACATAACATATTAGTATGTTATGTATATATATATATAACATAATAATACATAGGTAGTAGTAAATGAATATTCTCTTCCTCTATTCTTACGTAATAAGTCATTTATGACTTCTAAATGCAATTTTATAATATATTTTGTCTTTAAGTCTGAAATCTTGTAAATATAATAATTATTATTATGTTATTATATAGGTAGTTCATTTCATTTCAGACGTAAATTTAATTTTGTTTCTTCTGGGTGCGGTCGAGACTCGGGACACCCCCTCCCCCCTGTTAATACGCCACTGTCTACGTATATCCTGTATTGTTTTCGAAAAAAAATAAAAAGCTTTCGTGAAAAAGGCACGAACACGCTGCTGTCGTGAATAGACCGCGTTTGGTATCGTATAATAACCGTTATTGTACCGCGCGTTCATAGACAGTTATTATAAAGTATCTCGCAGTGACGTTTTAATAAAATATAATAATAACTCGATACGTCGAGCCGGTCGTACCGCTCGTAAGTCATTCCGAGCACTGTACTGTTTACTGCTCCGATTAATCGCACGACCGTCCGAGCAATCAGCTCCCACACTTATCGGAAGTATAATACCGAGCGCAAGTAGTACATTCGTGTAGTTCATCGCTCTATATATGTATTATAATTACATGTACGAGAGAACTACTACGATAATTATTATAACAAAAGTGTCCACTCGAGTCTTGACGCAGTTGTCTAGGAAAATTTTATTTTATTTTTTTTTTGTTTTTTTGTTTTTTTTTATTTTTATATAGATTCAGAGTGAAACGAAGAACGTATTGGTTTTACTGCGATGAGTTTTTCGGTTTTTTTTTTCACATGTTTATAATCACTTTTTCGGGTAGTCATAATGGTTCAAAAGTATCATCGAGCAACAGAAATGTCTTCTAGTTGGTATCTTAGAGAAGTCATCTTCCACTATTCTCATTAGTTTTTCTAAGTGTGCGGAAAAACAGCAAAGTTTGGAGTATACGAAACTTTTTCTGATGTTATGGCTCATTTTCATTAATAAAAAAAATCATTTCACTGATTTTATCATTTTCGATTTTGACACGTGCCTTTGGTTATCGGATTTCGATTTAAAGTCCCTGACCAAGTTTGTGAGTTGCGTACAGCCTTCGACATCAACACTGACGACGGTTTCGTCTCAGTTTATTTGCACACCTTCGTTTTTCGTAAACTGTTTAAAAATCAAACAAATAAGTGAGTACGTTTTTTTCTTTTTTTAATATGGGCTTTACGGGTGTAGACGTACCTTATATAATTTTAAGACCGCATATCTGTGCATTATTACTAATTGCATATTATAATCCGAACACTCGACCAAAAACTGTACAACGACACAGCCAGATGCACTGATAAGTACACTTAGTAATTATCGTGGCGATGTCAAAAAAAAACAAAAAATCAAGATATTTTATAGGAAAATCGTTGGGTGACTCAAGCCCTCTCCACCCGAATTCAAAATTCAAATATTACGTCTATGCACTATGGTATTTTCGCTGTTAATCGTTATTATCACGTGGTGACTGGTGAAAAAATTGTAAACACGTTGAAACCAATGGCGATTTTGGTTCTTTGCCCAGGTGTTGCAACTATTATTCCGTCACATAAATGTATACGTATTCAGTAACTATTATGTATACACTGTGAAATGCGGTTGAAAATTTAAAAATCAACATTGTGGAATCACAAATAAAAATAAACGATATTATGGACGAACAATAGGTATACGTTCAATATTAGACACTTCAAAATTTGTACGTCACATAAAAAAATTATTACATTACAAATTCTAAACTTCTGTCTTTCGTGTATGCAAAACGGTTGATGGTATTTTCTTCGGGGGTTTCTAATTCAGGATGTACGTGTAATAATACAAGCGAAAACAACCTTCTCTTGTCCCGTTTGTGAACGCAGTCATGTTTTTCAATCGTCATTATTAGGGCTCGGATTTAAATGTCCTAAAAAAAATTTAAAAAACGCATTAATGACACAAAAACTCTAAAAACCGCCCGAAAAATTTTTTATAAAAATGTTTCAAACATGAATTTAAATAAATTATATATTTTTTTCAAAGAATAAAAATCAATGGAATAAATAAATATTAAAATCGAAAGAAAAACAGTTTTGTTTATTTGGTACCTCTGTAAACATATTTTATATTGTGTAGGAATAATTCTATGTGATTCATTTTAATAAGTTACGTAGTCCTAAGTACATATTTCAATGAAATCAATTTTATTTTGTCATAATACGAGGAATAGGTAAAAAACGACATAAAAAAAATAATTTTTTTTTCTCTTTATTTTGAAATATTACAATCTATACATAGTTTGCACAATAAGTAATAGGTTGAGCAAAAAAAATAATTAAAAACGTAAAAAATGCCCAGAAAGTTTAAAATCCACTAAAAATGCGAAAAAAAAAGTCCCGTAAATGTGTTACAGTTGCAATATAGAGTACATGAAACATATTTTTAGCTTGGAAAGCATCGTGTAAGACGAAAAAAGATGCAAATGCTTTGGAATCCGAGCCTTAGACGTTATATAGTCTATGACAGTCAGTGGCGCCGAAGTCAGTTTTTAGAGGTATTGCAAAACATTATAACTGTAGGGCTCGGATTTTGTAGCACAACAAATCCTTAAAAAAGCATTTTAAGAAGTCAAAAAAAGCAAAAAGAAGCATTTATTGAATTTAATTCAAAAAAGTCCAAGTATATTATGCGTAGAAATAAATTAAGTTTTCAAGAAAAATAATATGTGAAAATTGAGAAAACAGAACCAAATAGGGGAAAAAGCGATAAAAAGCAGGTTTTGTGGGAAAAAAAGCAAAAAAAAGCAAAATAAAGTTTACTTCATTGAAATCAGAACGAGTCAAAACGTATTTATGTATAAGAATCATCTTTCTATCACACTCCCCTCAAAGATGTTGTATACGTCCCTCGTACGTTCGAAGTTGAATTCTTCTTTTATAGGTTTATTTTTATAATTATAATTAATTCACAGGAACTCACTTTTATTTGTATAAAACATATATTTAATTTACATTCACATACATATACAATATACATATATATATATGTTACAGCTAAAGTGTTGAATTCCGTTATTTTATGAAATAACTAGGTAGTTCATGAATTACCTACGAATATTAGTTAAAGTATGAAATAATACATGAAAATTGTACTTTAACTAGTTATTTCATAGAATATCTAGTTATTCTGTACAATTTCAGTTTGATATCCGTTAAAGTATAAAATACATTAAAATTTAAAATATATATTATAATATTTTATTTTACTGAATTATGAATTAATTATAGTTATATTATTTATGTATTTGTACATGTAAGGCTATTATGGCATTTAGTGTTGCACAACACCTCTTTTTTTCTACAAACACATCGCTTTGTGTCACATTTTTTGGTACAAGTGCATTTAAAAAAACCCTGACCAGTTCCCAGTGACTGCGCAGTTGCCGCAGATCTTAATTTAATACTTTCATTTGGAACAGCTTCTACAGCTAACAAATTTTCTGAACATACTGTGAACTGGGATCGAGAGTATAGTTGTTTTAACACTCCTGTAATTATATAATGTTTAAGGTAGGTATCAAATAAATAAAAAATAAAAATAAAAAATTACTTGTAGTATTTAAATTTTTCTTACCATCATTGCATCCCAGTTGATAAAACCCATCGTCAGTTAATTTTAAAACAACTGCAATAATTGAACGAGGATCACCCTTTCCTCTATCAACATCGGGAATTTTGATACGCACTGTAGAACCAATATTAGCAACCGCAAATTTAGTATTTGATAAATCTTTCATTCTTTTTGCCTGTTTTTCCAAATTTTCTTTAGCTTTTTTCCTCTCCTTAAAACATTGCGTTCACCGATAATCTTATCTGATTTAATGTGTTATATTAAATTGTTGAAATGTTAGAACTATATTTATTTGTCATGATATTTTGTTATTTACAATTTGACACATTAACTAAGTGATGCCAGGGAATGTATAAAATAACTAGTTAAAGTATAAATTATATACATTACCTACAAGCTTTAGTTATTTTATAAATTACCTAGTTATTTCATAAACTAACTAATTCAACACTTTAACTGTAACATATATATATATATAACTTCTTCAAAATTATCTCACTTCTATTTTCCACGTAAGTTCATCTACACCGCGTATATCGTAACGGTCGACAGCCGATCGACGACAGCCCTCTCTCTCTTTATCTTTTGTCCTTATAGGTTAAATACATTTTTGTTGTCTCAGCTTATTTTGCTTCATTGACCTACTATTTCTATATAATAACTATTTCTTAAATATTAATGTTAAAATGTCTGTCTCAGCTTATTGCTTTTGATGACTTAGTTCTAATACCTATTGTTAGCTCCCATACATACTACAAAGCATTTGCAAACAAAATCCGAGCCCTAATTATAAGCATACCTTCAAAGCAAGTACCCATCCACTTAACCACAATAGGTCGAGCAGGGCCGGATAAAGATATTTTGCACCCCGGGGCAAACCCACCTAAAATTAAGAACTATTTTTTTATAAACATAAAATTGTTTTACTATAATTTGGTATTTATTTAATGTTAATCTATGTATGTTTGTGAATCTACATTCAGTAAGTTGAAGTTCATAAAAAACAAGTACAGGATCCAGGTTAACAAGTCAGAACGTTGACAACATTTTGAGAATTTCAGTTTCTTCCCAACCTGCTAACATAGATGCCATATTAGAGAGTTGTGAAAGATTTCGCCCTTCGACTTCAATGAATTAATAAATAAACTACTTGAATTATTCAAGTAGGCCTATTCATGAAATTTAGTAAAAGACATTTCTCTACTTTTTTATATGCAAAAAAGTTAATTTTGTTGATGTAATAAACTTGCGTTATAATCATATTGTTTATTTGACGCCGCTTCATAGGGTATTATAACAATAAGAAAAATATATTTTGTAATAAACCTATACCGCTTAGGTTTAGGCCCTGACTAAACTGTACAATTTGTACTTGCGGCCCTGAGAAAAATTCGATATGAACTATTTGGCTCCCTCAGAAATCCTAGTGAGGACCCCTGCTCTAAATGGTACCTACATTATTTCAAAACTTTGCGCCTTTAAAATCTTGCGCCCTGGGGACAGATGCCCCCTCCCCCCCATTTAATCCGGCTCTGAGGTTGAGTGACCGCCCCTCGTTTTTTTCCTCCCATCGAGTTGATCTAACCTAGTGTGTTTCGCTGCCTTAACACACCCGCCCACCCTTAACAGGTATTTCAACTGCAATACCTAGATCGGCGCCACTGTTTGAAACGATAAGAATCGAAAAAATAATGATAAATAAATAAACGTTAGGGATGTAATGTGTATTCGATAATCGAATTATTCGAATTCGAATAGTTGTACCGTAAATAATTCGAATATTCGAATAATTCGAATATCCGAGTATAATATAGATGCTACAATACCTAATCGGGATCCGTAATAATTGGATACCGGGAATAATAATAAATTAATAGGTAAGTGACTACGGGTCTAGTTAACCGGCCACTTTTTTGGGGATTTTTTGGTTTGAAATAATTAACGGACTTAGTTAATAGTAGAATTAAATAAATAGTGTAAAAGGCTGATCGTGGAAAAATAGATATAACAAATTAGGTATTGTAGCATCTATATATTCGAATATTCGAATTATTTACGGTAAAACTATTTGAATTCGAATATTCAAATATTCGAATAATTCCCATCACTAATAAACGTACCCTACCCGTCGCCGTCATTGATCTCGATCGTTTTCCGCAGAGGAGAACGTCGCACTGAACGGCCGCAGCGCCCGGTGGCCGTCGGCCGTGCACAAGTTCCTGGCGTCGGCGGGCGTGAGCGAGTACGCGGACAAGTTCGTCGAGCAGCGGGTGGACCTGGACGCGCTGTTCATGCTCGACGACCGGGACCTGGTGTCGCTCGGTCTGCCGCTGGGCCCGCGCAAGAAGCTGTTGAACGCCATCGAGGAGCAGCAGCGACGGCATCATCAGCGATGCGCGCGCGTGGATCCCGCCGCCATCGTCGTCGTGGCCAACGAAACGTGAAAAATTCGGCTGAACGGACACCGGCCGGCGAGCGCGACGCGCCCGTCGTTCTTATTGTTTTTCTATTGTTTTTTTTTTCTTTTCGTCACTAACGATTTCGGTAACGGTCCAACACGTCGCCAAAGGGTTTCTTTGTCGCCATACTCTCTTGGCGTTGTGTGGACGTTTAAACACACTCGACTATTACTGCAAGCCAGGGATGGGCGGCTCGACGTCATTATAATACGTATATGGCCGTAATTTACGACTTTAAAATCTAGCGGGCCTGAGAAGTCATGGAAGGCAAAAAAAAACCAATTACACTTAAAATTCAAAAATGGACATTTGTTTTTTATGTTAAATTATTCGTACAAGTCGTGTTTTTCTTTTTAATTTTTTATTTTTATTTCACTTTTATCAGTATTTTTATCATTATTATTATTACGGCATAGTATAAAATATTAAGATTACGACGGATACGACAAAACCGATAAATACCAACCGATAATTACCAACGTGTATATTAACTATCAGGGGCGTATTTATGGGGGAGGGGGCTGAGGGGGCTTCAGCCATCCCCCTACCACCCGAAACCCAGGCATTGTTTATGAAGTATGCTTATTGTGTCCTATCAGATGTAAATCGTAAAAGTTCAACATAATTTTATAAAGAATTAGTATAGTAACAACGAACGAGTTATTCATATAATGTGTCTGACGATTTTGATCGTATAACGATTATACCTTTGAGTTCGGTTTAATAGGCTGCATTGGGGAATCTCAGTTGGAGAAAATACCACAGCTCCCCCCCCCAAAAAAAAATATCTAAATACGCACCTGTTAGCTATATTAGCCGTGCATCTATAAATACCGTATACTTAGACATTTGATAATTTAATAAAATACAGATAAACGCTAAAATTCAATAGATCAATTTGAAAACGTAGCTCGGGTCAGTTAAAAATGGTACTCGGGCCGCCAGTTGCCCATCCCTGCTGTAAACAAATGCTGAAACGGCCAGTGAGTATAATTATTATAAAATCCAAATATATTAAGTGTTAAAAAATAAATAAATAAAAACGGGGCGTCCCTGTAAAAAAAAAAAAGTCGATCTCGTTAAAATCCAAAATCCATCTGTGACGCCTTTTCGTGAAATAGACTTTCGCAGCGACCGATCAAATCAAACAGTGTGCCCTTCGACTGTGGACGGCACCGAGAAGTAAAATAAAAACAAAAATCACGATTCATTGGAGGTCTGGTTAAATTCGTTTGTGATCGACGTAAATCGTAATATTTACGATGTCGATCGCGCATTGATCGTTGGACCGCAAATACGCGTGTGTAGGTCGCGTGTCGGACCGTTACCACGATTTCTACTCCTACGGGCCCGCGTACCGTGTACCTCAGCTGCTGTCGGCTACGTTTCCGACGTGTACATAATAATAATAATAAAGTGCGACAATCACTTTGCGTGTCTCGCGCTCGTGTAATTTTTTAATTATTGTTTTGTTTTTGTTCTTTTTTTTTCACTTTGCGTTTGTGTGCGATTTTCTAAAACTTTTTGTATTTTTTTTTTTTTTTTTAATCGATTTTTATTGTTTCAACTAGTTTTTTTTTATTTTTTTATTCGCTTACGTCGGTTTCGGTTTGGACTTGTAATTATTAGACTACACTATGGTTTTCCTCAACCCCTCTCAGCCTCTTCCTCTAACAATTACTTCTCCTCTCTTGTATAGGCCGTATATTAGTATTATACCTGTACACTAATCGCGCGTATACGACGGTACGTGTCGTCGATAACTTTCACTCGATACACATTAATATTATTTTGTTTTATTACTTACAACTGCATTATAATATTACGTCATAGTTATAATAATATCGTGATTGTACGAATCGGCGACGACAATAATATAATATTATGTCCATTAAGAAGCACGATGCCTAATCTGTACACAACACTTACAAATAGACCACGTGATCGACACGATGTAACGGTAAAAGCGACAGAAGTACGGTGTCAGTCTGGTGTTCGTGCCGGGGCCGTGGATTTCTCACCAAGCTACTCACAGAGCCCGTCGAAGCGCCAGACTCAGGGGGTCGCCAGCAGGAATTTTCGGTTTTATTTATTCATTTGTTATTTTATTATTATTATTATTACTATTACCTACCTATTATCGTTAAGAATAATACGACGCAATAATAATATTATTGTAATGACAATATTGTAATATCGATGATAATAATAATACACGTATTAAATAAACCACTGATTTAAAACAAATTACGAATTATGTACGTGTATGTACCTACGTTGTATTATGTATAAGTATTCTACGCCACGACAGTTTATATTTTGAATTTCTCCCTTTGGTCCTTTCGGCGTGTCAGACTAAGCCGGAACGAGAGCGATATTTTTCTTCTCCTCTTTTTTTCTTTTTTTTTTTTTTTAGGTTTACCTTAAAAAAGAAAAAAAAACGAAATCGCTTTTAAATCCAGCCACAATGTATTTTTCCACGCAAGTATATAAAAACTGATGACAAAAGTATTGCATTTTTCAAACGAACTGGTGCAATAAGAGGCAGTGACGAATTTAGGATTTTGATGCCCTGGGCACACATTTTTTTTATGTCCTCTTCCTCTCACCGGTTTTTTATAGTAGCAATTTTTCTTACTCGTAAGAAAACTTACGATGCATGTGTCTTGGTAATAGTGTCATGCAGTATAAAAATCTATAGAGTGCCCTAGGACAGTGTTTCCCAACTTCTTTTACTCGCGGAACCTTTGCAGGAGCTTGAACTTTTTGAGGAACCCCAATATTTTTTTCTATAATAGTAATGCTGACATATATGTTTTGCATACTCAAATGAGTGGTTGGTCATGGTTGGCACAATGTTCTCACGGAACCCTTGGCGCCGGCTCACAGAGCCCTTAGGTTCCGCGGAACACCAGTTGGGAAACACTGCCCTAGAATGTTGTGTATCGTAGGTACTATCAGTAGTACCCATGATAACGAAACAATCAAAGCAAATTGTAAATTTTATTTATTTTATTTTTTTATCTGTTAACGAAATAGTGAATAAAAATAAATGTCAACAAAGAAAAAAAAATAATAAAAAATTAGTAGGTATAATATAAATATTTAAGAGAAGAAAAACGAACATCGTTAAACTAATATTTTTCGTCACGCTTTTGATCTTACGAAATTTTCAATTATTATTTTTGACACTAATAATATTTTGACCAATTGTGTAATGACAAAAAAGATACATGATTTGATTGTGTGATATTTTTGGTATCAAAAAACACAAATTCATTAGAGAGATAGTACCTACTGTATTTTGTTTTTGAACAGCCGACGACAAACAACAAACCAATACACTCGCGGTTATTATGAAACGTGGAGATTAATTTCACAAAATAGTTATGACGTGATTGTGTTAATATTAAGACCATTTTTTCGATATTGATTTGCCAAAAAAAAAAAAAACTACCATTTTTTTTTTTTTTACAACTGCTTAAATCATTATAAATCAGTTGAAAAAAAAATCTCCCAGTTAAATTTGTCGCCCTCGAAAAATTGCGATTTACAGCGTACAGAAAAACGTCGAGCGAGTGTTATGAAAACATCGTTTGTTTTTTATTCTCGTTGAATTTTCTCAAAGATCCAGGCGAGTTTACTCTCCTATGTAGGTATCTTAATTACGCACCTAGTGTGACGTAGTATAACGCGTTGTTATTTATACGTTTTTTTTGGAATATTTGCAGTTCGAACAAAACGTATAAAGTGATGGTCTCTCAGAAGGCCCGTATTGGCCCACCGGGCAACCGGGCAGATGCAAGATGCGCCCATGAAAATTACGAATTACATTGCGCCGATATTTAAAACTTTATTAGAAATAAACTTAAAAGAAATCAGTCTAAGCGTAAACATATAAAATTTTCAGAAATTTTGGTTCAATATTTAAAATTTCGCCGTTTTTACTTAATTTTCAGCAGTTTTTCCAGTCTTCTGAATAAACGATTGACTATGAAAAAAAGGTCGGTTCCATAGGTATATTATCGTCAATAAAGTCATATTAAATTATCAGAATTTTCCGATCAAATTTTTTTTCTCCTGTGGGCAGAAAAATTTTCTGAAAAAAATTTTGAATGGAGAAAAAAATGACCTCTCTAAAGTACCAAGAGCAAATTTCTGATCTATTGATTGGCTGGATGAAAAGTTTGAAACATTATTTCTATACGAAAAAGTGTTTACAGAAAATGAAAAAAAAAATGATTATTTTTTAAATATTTAAAAATATATATATTTATAAAACATTAGTAATTGATTGAGAATACATTTTTAAATATTTCTCCGAGATAATAAAAACATTTTACAACCTTACTTGTTTCGATAAAATTATTTATTGAATATTTAATATATCACAAAACAAAAGAGTTACGAATATGATATACTAATATATTGCTTTTAAAAAAATGTAGAGAAAAGGGGGGCCCATAATTCTGTCTTGCATCGGGGCCCACTAATAGCAAGTTGTGGCACTGGTAGCAAGTAGAAATTTTCACGATAAATAATACGTGGTTTTGTAATATTCTTCGCTCGTACACGTCAGCTATACTTCCGACATTTAAGTTAAATTTACACGGTAATATAGAACCAACATATTTTATCATGTATTGAAAAGGTATTGAAAAAATAAACACTGCATTGAGCACACAATATTACTCTTACAAATCACTATAGATTATAAAGTTAAATTTTTTTCCACGCAGACGGGTTATTTTTTATATGTTACCGATAATTTAGTTTATTCGCCGGGTTTTAGTAAAATATATGACGTATAATATTATTATAAGCGATTTTCATAATTTAGCGATTGCTCCAGTTGAAAAAATAATTGAAGACTACGGAGCAACAACCAGACATCTCCATTTTTTGACAAAATCGTTTTTTCAGCTTTTATTATTACGAAAAATATTTTACGTCGATTGGTGCAACAATCAGACAAATCCGATCATTAAATACAGAGATTTTGTACAAATGATGATGTCTGGTTTTTATTACGGTGCAACAATCAGACATCTCTAAAGAGGTACCACTGCATAAATATGTGTTTATCAATTTTTTAATTACCTACCACACTGATATGATATAGGAATATATTCTTATATTTTTGTCTTACAAATAATATGTATATTTTTTAACATATTGATTTAAAAAGTTAATGCTTTAAATGTTTTGTAAAGAATAACATTGTATGAACTCAATCTCATTAATTTTTTTTTATACAAACCCCCCCGCCAAATTTGTTTTAACACTTACCTTTCAGAAAGAGGGTTTCGGGGAGTAAACCACTCCCTAAAATAAGCAGTGTTGGTACTTAGTAGTTTGGATTTTCAGCTTTAAAAACCTTTTTATTTTTTTGCTAATTAATTTTTTTTCACTTGTTTAACTCCCCCCATCGACATTTTTTCGTCCCTGCAAGCATATAACTATGTAATATATAGTTTATACAATTTTATAGGTAAGAAAACTTTTTTCATAAAAATTACATTATTTTTAACCATTATAAGTAAAAAATAATTTTACAGTGCGACAAGATTATGTAATTTTTATTTTTTATTTTTTATTGTTTGAGTATTAAAAAATACATTTTGAAATTCCTTCTATGAAATCCATTATAACTATTACCAAGGTATTTGAATATATTTTTTGTACATTTTTAAAACTATTTATTCATTTTTAAAACAGTTTTTTGTTCCTCCTGAAAAATTAAAAAAAAAGTGGAAATGTCTTGTTGCTCCATGGTCTTCAATTTTAAAACTAAAACTAAAATAACATTCCCTCTTCTAGGAATGTAAAAGCATAAGATAAAATGAAAATATTGTGCTGTTCATAGATATTAATGAGGTATATATTGTTTTTAACTACTTTCCTGTAGACCGCTGTGGTACCTATACGGCTATACTAAAGTATTTTGTGTGCTGGATCAGCATACATTTATACGATGATAGTATAATATCAATACAACTGAACAATAATACGAGTATTCATCAGTTCATCAAAAATATTGTAGTTTTTGTGATTGAAGAAAATACTGTTCATCATTTATTATCTTAACCGCAGAAAATGTGTCAAAGAAAGCACAACGAAAAAACAGGACGTTCCTTTCTATAAAGTGACAAAATATTTTTACTCATGCATTACTGTTTACCTGATCGTTTAGGTTCTTATTTTTCTATTAAAACGTATAAATTTGAACCTGCAAGACTTATACATTATACATTTAATATATATTTTACAATTATCGAAGATCTTAAATGAATCGAAGTTATACAATGACAATGACGTTTATTTTTCTTATTTTTTTTTCTACAGGTACCGGCGGTCGGACCGGACAATTTTACTGAGAAATTTTCTATTTCTGTACCTTTATTTAATCAAATCATTGGGTTTGACTGCCAGACCTTGTAGAAACAATTTTTGAGGGAAAAATATTCTCAAAATGTTTTGCTCTGAAATTTTATAGATTAGAAATCGCATGTAAGTGGTACTTAGCGGGTTCATTTTTTTTTTCAATTCCAAGTGTTAGGAAAAACTGCCGAGAAATTGAATAAAAATAATAAAATACGCCATAAACGGAATTTTCTTTAGCCCCGTTTTCGTTGTTTAGTCATTTCTCCATGAGTTATAGCATTAGGAGCTTGAAACTTTCACCATATATCATCAATGAACTTGACAAAAGTTGGGCTAAATATAGAATTTTGGAAATACCTGGTTTTATGAAAATTTATTTCTCACAGAATTACATTATATTATATAATATAAAATTATATATGTATATAAAGAAATTATATATTATAAACACTCAACATTTTGAGACGGAACCATGAGCCTTTTTTAGTGTTAGTTTGTACACAACTTGCTATAACTTTATTTAGTAAACTCTGATTTTTTTAGGAATTTTTTTTTTTTTTAATCAAAGATTCAACATATTGTTGTTTGATTATTGACACCAATAACAATGCCTATCTTTTTTTACTTTACACTTATTATTCATGATGAAACTAATGAAATAAATAAATAAATCTTTTGAACATTTCCCATTGCGTTAATAAATATCTATTTTGATTTTTAACAGTGATTACTAGGGTCTTGTTTCCCCACACATTTAAGAGTTTTATGCATTTTAATTGTCTCCTAATGAAAACTCAAAGAACAGTTAAGATTGGATATAAATGCCTCAGAAACCATTGCCAAACTTTACCTCTTTCGTAATGTACTTGTTGTTCTATAAAACTTATAATTGTGCTAGTGATACGTGTACATGAGATTTTATGTTGAGGAGGATTAAATAATCTGAAACCATTTTATTGATATTGTTGTATTGACTTTATTCCATAGATCAAATGATCAATGATCATGATGAATAATTGTGGGATTGAATCTCAAATCCTCCCTAAATACCGTACTAGTCCTAGTTTTTCAAATTTGATGTTGAAATATCAGATACTAAAACAAACCCATCAAAACTCCATAAAGTCTATAAAATTAATATTTAATTAAGACCGATCAAGTTCTCTTTTATAAATTTCATAATAACCATTTTCTTATAAATAAAAATAAAAACACATACAAATAACTGTAGAACAGGTACAGGCAGACAATACAAATTGTTGGTAGACTTTTCGGAACCAACACAAAATATAAAAGTTATGAGAACATAAATTGTAAATAATAAGATGTGGATCAGGAACAATAAGAACATTTTTTATAATTAAAATGTGAAAAAAAAAAACAAATATGATTTTGTTTTAATTTAAAATGAGACAAAAATTATCATTTTATTTGTAATAAACGTATCAGCTTGGAACAATAAATATTTAAAATTTGAGTTACATACAATTTTCAATCAGGACATAACAATCAATTGTACAATAAAGTCACTAAAAACTTATACAATGCTGTATGATCTACATCTAAAATTGTTAAGAATTAGATGTTATGATTATAGTTACATTATAGTTATTATAGTTTTTAGTAATGACAAAAAAAATAATAATAATAATAACAATAAAATAAAATACTAACGGATTTACATAATTGGATCATTAGTTAAACAATTAGATAATTATCATTGAAAAAATTCTCTGGCTATATATTTTTGGCATTTGTTTTATTTATATGAGGAAAATATATAATTTGACGTAAAAAAATAACATGTATCAACAACTCCAACTTTTCAATAAATGTATTCCAAGGTGAATCACGAAGATTTGTATGTGATTTCAATGTAAAATCACCATGTATTCATGATACATCTTGTTTCTATTCGTATAAATAACAAACCTTTTTAAATACAGATCAATATTGATACTATGTTGATGTAATATGTAAACATTAATTTATTATGGCCCACAAATGAAAACACATTTTGATCACAGTATTCTATTTGTCCGTTTATAATTTGATTTCATAATTCTATTAATAACCATTGATCCAGAAATTTTTCATAGATAAGAAATTATTAAAAGTCAAATTGGCGCACTATTAAATATCCCTGCTGAGCAAAAACATAGATTTGGATGCCTAATTATTTTCTTAATCTAAAATTATTAATTGTTATACACTTAAAAGTATAGGTATATATGCAAATATAAGTAAAAAAAAAAAGTTATAAAACATCCATCAAGGACACCTGTCATATTTTAAGAGATGCCTATGGACTACAGACTATTTAAACAACCCTTTCTAAACTGGCTATACCAGTCTATACCTATCCAAAAACAGATAAATGCTAGTGAGTTTCTAAAAAAAAATTTGGAAGTAAACAATTAATAATTCAAAATAAATATAAAATAAATTAAATGCAATGGTATTCTTACTGGATGTTTTCAAACAAAAAATTGTAACAATTAAATACACTATGAGCGAAATTTGAGACACATTCATTTAAAATGATGTAAATTATTTTTTCGTTAATACATTCATATATAATAAATTAATTAAATAATATACTTATTTTTTTAAATAGCAATACTGAATCTCAAATGTTAAAATGCCTACAGCAAAACTTTCAAGGGCAAAATAAATATACAACTAAATAATACATAGATTTAAAAAGTAAATTTAGTATCTATCAAAGTTAATTTAAATAAAATATTAAATAATAATAAAGTAAGGATATTACTTAGACAATAATATATGGTCTAAACTAAATTTATTTACAATTTATTGACTATCAGAAAGGGTATAAGGGACGGGGTAAAACTTGAAATATGTAAACTAAAATGCTTGAACCTTTACAAATCACTCACTAAAAGTAGAAAAAACATTTAACACACAAATACAACAATATAACAACACATAAAAAATAAAAGTAGTAAACGCATAAGAGCAAAATGTAGTTATTACACGGTTATACATTAATGTAAAAGATACTATAGCTGAGTTATAAGAGTATGATTGAATTAAATTGTTGCCAAATAAATTTGCAAATCAAACTTTCAAATGGCACGAATAAAAAAAAAAAAAAAAAAAAAAAAAAAAAAAGAATTATCCCATGCTTTTAATATTATTTTGTATAAAAATTCAAAGGCACTTGTTCCACATTATTTAATTAATGAGAATTTTTTTAAGGTTCATTATAATCATGCTAAAAAAAATAAAGTTTAGTATGAACCTATTAAATTCGTAACGATTTCTCAATCAGTCAAATTCATTATTATCAGCACAGATAATTTTTTCCAAACTTGACATACACGGAGCGTAAAAAAAATAAATATTCAAAAACTTAAGGGCGGTATTTAATTTATAAAATAAAAATGCCATAAGAACTAGTCGTTGCAGCGCATACTGGACAGTCGGTTGACAAAGACAGACTTCAATTTTCATTTAAATAGACATACAAGGACATAAAAACATAAAACAAGACCACTAACATCCAGAAACTGAATTTCAGAATTCTGGGTCTGGTCGTAATCTCCTTGCGCTCACGACGCTGCAGCACTCACAAAGGTCTGGTGAAATTGGCAGGGAACATTTTCTTCTCTCCGGTTGATTCTTTTATTCCAATTAACCAACCTTCCTCCTAAAGTGAAAAAAAAGGTTAATGATCAGACTCACACTACTTATTTTTCAATATGATAAGAATTATGCATGCAATGTTTCAATTAGATACTAGTTGCCACTTGCCTGAGTCTCTGGATCGTCATAAGGTACCACACTGATGATCTCCCCCTTTTCAAATGACAACTCGTCTGTATCTTCTGCATCGTACTTATAAGTAGCCACCACTCTGTAGAGAACTCCCGGAGGTAAGTTATCAGTAGTAGCCCCTATAAATTGAATCAACAAAATAAATTAAGTTTGTAAAATATACAAATATAAGTCTATATCTCAGTATACTCATGTTGAAAATGTCATGTTTGGATGACATAATACAGTGTAAATTCACTAGTATTACATTCATTTGCCGATAATATAAACGATTTTGACAAAAAAAAACCTCAATTGGTCTACCATTGTTTAGGGGTGAGAAAACAAAAACAGATAGTTTTTGTCATTAGTAATATGTGTTAACTATTAATGCGATCACATCCAAACAGCGGTTTTATAAATGCAAAATACAGTGAAACCTCTGTAAAATCACAGGATGGATCCATAAAAAGGAATTGAAATAAATGAGAAGTGTGATTGGGAAGGAGAAAAGGTCGATTGTCAAAATGATTTTTCCATGTTGGCAGGATTCTATTATAACGAGAGGTTTCGCAGTAACTAAAAGTTGTAATAAACAACAAAACAAAAACTAAAACTAAAAATTGATCGGATTAAGTCGGATAAAAGTCAAAAGAAAACAAAAACCCATAGCTGATCACGTGGGACCTATCGTCGTCCCCCTGTCCATACCTGGCGGTATGTCGATCTCGACGGTCAAGTTCTTGTTGCTGCCGTTCTCATGCCTGACCGGCGCAACACCATTGACGGGTGGCGGCGGGCTGCCGCTGCTGTTGCCGTTCAACAGCGACGACGTCGGAGACTTGGGCT
The DNA here is from genome assembly GCA_027580255.1 of Therioaphis trifolii. NCBI lineage: Eukaryota > Metazoa > Arthropoda > Insecta > Hemiptera > Aphididae > Therioaphis > Therioaphis trifolii. The sequence continues at coordinate 145,018,751 of CM050404.1, read as the reverse complement.
CTTCAGCAGTCGGCGATTTTGGCGCGATAACGGTGGTGGTGGCAGCAGGGGATGTGACCGCGTCAGCAGCACTAGTAGAACCACTGTCAGTCGCAAGCGGTTTATTACTACTTACGGATCCGAACAGAGGAGATGTGGACGACGAGCCCGGAGACTTCGCAACGTCTTCTTCTACATGTTTCATTGTATAATTACTTATTAGTTTTCACACACACACACACAAAATCAAAAATTTTAAATAATTAATTTAGGCGGCAATTATGATAGGACATACGAGTACAAACCAGATGAACGTCATTGGTATATTAAAATTATTAATGTTATATTGTTACACGCTACGAAAGCCGAGAAAAAATAGTAAAAAAAAATTAGAAACTGATGACTTTGTTCTTTTGAAAATAATGACATTTATATAAGATAATTACCATTCATTGATATCGGAGACACCGGCGATTGTGATCTACAATAAAAACAGAACAGAAAAACAGTTAATATGTTTTTGTTGGAGATATATTTATAATATGTTATTATTTTTTTATTTTAGATCGTATATTTGCATAGAAGCCGTATATTTCTAAGTGAATGGAAAAACCAGTAGCCATAGTAGTTGTCGAGTTTTGTAAAATGTTAATTTTGTTTTTATTTTCTTGTTTGAATATAATAAAAGATTCAAAAACAAAACAAACCATTCAATTTTTTCTAAGCCCTTAACTCAATATTTAAATGGGCACAACAACAATAAAATAGTAAATACCTACGCTAAAATGTATTTTCAATAGTAGGTAAATTAACATCTTTCATAAAATAAACTCGAAACAAACATTTTTTCACAAAATCTAACAGAATTTGCATGTTTATATACATGGTTTTTAATACTAACGTAGCCAATTTTTACACAAGTTTTAAATTCATAAATAATGATATAATATTAACACAAAAATTGTGGGTAATTATGACAAATAGTCTGAATCTTGATAAAAAAAATATTTTTAATCTTGATATAATTATAATTATAATCAGTAATAAAATAAAAATTATATAGTTGAATTACAGGAGTATTTTGAACAAATTTTGAAATATCTATAAAAAATTTAAGCAAATTAAATAATAATAATAAAAAAATATATAAACAATTTGATAATTAAACCTATATAGAAAGTCATATAAAAACAAATTTGTCTCTTTTATAATTACAAAAGTTGTATTTAATGTTATTAAGTAACCGAATAAAAAAAAAATAAAATAAATGTACCTATTTATTAAAACATTAAAACCATTTAATTTTCGTTCTTATACTTTTTAAAAGTTCTTCGAAAATCAATACTAAACATTTTAACATTTACAATCACTCTCTTATTTGTGTGGCTGTTGATTTATATCAATAGAAAACTGGTGATAAGAACCTACCCTAAGATAAATGCAGCTCTACGTAAATAGATCAGTCATCATATACGGTACCTATAATTTAACCACGAATAGTTATACTTACGCGGATTGAATATTGTTGGCGATATTGTTAGCCGTTTTGTTTCCTAAGAAGTAGTTCAACATTTTCGACTGGTGTTGATAATCAGTGGCTAATTTGTCGACGATCGATTCCATTTCAGAAAATACCTGCACACGAAATAGCATTAAAAATAAGGCAATTATAATAAATGTTTGTAATACCATACAGAATTGGATGAAAATAAATTATTTCTAATGAAGGTGTATAGAGTCGTACATTATAGTAATAGTATCAAGGTACAACGTACTTTTGACGATTCACTGTGGAACAGTTGTTCAGCGGCAAAATACGGTTGTAGATTGGTGATCAAGAACAACACCCTAGAATTGTACAAAGCAGGCAATTCATCGTGCAGCTCCGTGTTTATGAGGTCGAACTTTCGCTTAACTTCGTCAAATTGTTCTTTGGCTTTCATCATTTTTGCTTCATCTTTTTTCTTACCGGCTCCGCTGTTGTTATTAGCCAATAGGTTACTATGTCTTTGGCTATCGTAGTCGACCAACTTCCGGTTGCGCTTGTCGATTTTTTTCTATATGTAACAAATGGGATACATAATTTATAATTTTTTTTACATAAGATACTCTTGAAAGTCTACACGAAAATGAAGTTTATTTTAAATAAAACGTTGAGAAGGGATTGATCAAGTTAAAAAAAAAAATTGAATTATTAGTAGTAGCTTATAATAATTGAATGTTTTTGAAATTCTTGAAAGACTATTAAAATTAGGGATGTATACAAGGGAAACCAAATTTTTTAACGCCCTTTTCTTCCCACATATTAATAAAAAAAAAAAAAAAAAGGTTATACTTTATATAAACATATTAAAATTCAACAGAATACATTTTGTGAACGTGCTTGATTTAAGCATATTACAGTATATTATTTGGGGGCATTCCCACACCACTTTTACCTATGATACGTACGAAAATATAAGACGCACTTATCGGTATTAAAAGTATATTATACTTTTTAATTTTATATAATCGCTTACTCGTGTTTCGGCAAACTGGGCTTGATATGTGTTCAAGGGTATGAGCACTTGATCAGCCAATTTGTGAGTGTAATCACTCCATAACATGTCCAAGTTGTTCGAATCTGTACACATATGATCGTGTCCAACCCATTGGCTCTCGTACATCTCGTTTAAAGTGTCCATAAGACTTTTGCTCGCCACTTGAACAGCTAAATACATGGTTCATAAGGTCAATCGAAATCATAGTACACTTTATACTCGTGTTTCGATCAAATAAATATAATATAATATAAATATATGTAAATGCAAACACAGTAAATTAAGGTCATCGATTAGCGGCCAAGCCACCTTTGACGAAGCCAGAGAAACTACGATGATGCAAACACATATATTAGTTTTAATTGTATACTGACTTACCTCTGACACATCGAATATAGTTATTAAATTCTTTCTGTAACTTGTTTGCTGCATTTTGTTGTTTGGAAAAATTCTGTAAATGCTCGTTGAATATTTCATCTTCAGTTCGATCTACTTTACCCAAGTTTTGCAGAAACTATAACAAAAAAAAAACACTGAATAAATATATTTGGTACACTAAATATTAAAAAACTCAAGAACAAATATAAATAATTTATTAACAAATTCTATACAATATAATATAACATGTTTTCCAGTTATTCACATGTTTAATAGTGCTAATTAAAATTTAATATTTTAGTATAATTAAGTGTTTAATTATTATATCACAATTAGACTACTCTGTATTTCTTCAGAAGTTATTTGACTAACTTTCTTTTCACTTCAAAAAATAATCTGATGTGCTTTACTAAATATTTAACTTAAAACTCAAGTTTATAATACTAAAACATGCTGTCAATGGGCGCCATTTTTTATCACGTCTCCAAATCAAGTACAAATTGTTAAGTTAACGTATCATTAGCTTAACTATCAATTGCTACTAATTGTGCTTAATGTCAACATTTACGAATTTAAATTGCTTCCCTTAAAAAAATGTACCTGCGTATTGCCATACCTAGTACTAAACTTAATTGTTTAAAATTTGATAGTCAAAAATCTATTTTAAAGACTTCCTAGACGTAAATAATGTGAAAAATTAATAAATTTGAAGATATAATAATAATAATTATAATATACAAGAGAAAATGAATTATCAAAGTAATTATTGCTTTACATAAACTATGTACTTTAATTATAATTAATTGTATCTCTTTACTAATTTGTTATATATTAAGCACAAAACTGTTCTAAGCCTTGTTAGGCGTATATTCTAAATAAATAAATAAATAAACACGTAAAGCCGGGTACACACCGGACAATTTAGGTGTAATGCAACGCCGTAATGTAACAAAGTCTTGCTTGAATATTACATGTTACAAACGAAAGGTGTGTACGTTTAGGGTCGAGCACTACTCTGTATCAGTTGTTCGCCAGACTATCCATCAGTTATTCACGATTTGTACTCGTGTAACATCGTGTGCAATGTCTTCAACCAATTTACAAGTCGCTAGCGCAACATTTATTTTAATTCATTCTATTTAAAAAAAAAAAATACAAAATACAAAACTACGTGGAAGGAGATGGTGGCAAACGAATTTAATGAAATATAGGGACATATTATGTAGTGGATCAGATTTGTTAAATAATCTCCAGCAACAGAAAATAAGAGGACAATACAGAAGTTTCATTAGAATATCGTCTATTGATTTTGAATATTTAATAAATTTGATCGGTTAGATCCATCCAGTGTTATTTTTAGTTCCTTGGCCAACTCTTCCCAGTTCCCACGCATCGAATTTTGCAAATTTATTATAATATTTTGGGTCTTTTGGGAACCATAGTACCAGTTTATTTTTGTATCCTTCAATTAAGTCTAACACTTTTTCATTGGACCACTCCATTTTTTAAATTAAAATTAAATGAACACAAATGTATATCAAAAGAATAAACGAAGGTAAATATCACCGGGTGATTCGCTGCGAGCAACTGGTTTACCGTCCACACCAGCGTCGTGACGTAATATAACATTCCTTTGGTGTTCGTCAAAATATCGACACTCGGGTGGATCGACGGCGTAGCGAGCCGAACACGCGCGAATGATACAGACAGTAACGCCGTACACACCTGAGCTTTACAGTTACATTTCAGCGTTACATTACACCTAAATGCTCCGGTGAGTACCCGGCTGAAGACGGTGAAAAAAAATATTGATTGAACTGAAATTTGAAATAAATAATCGTCTTGACAGATACGTTTAAAAATTATTTCTACAAATAAATATAGTGAATTTTCCACTGATTACTTAGGACAAAACTAATATTAGTTTATTATTTAGAGTTAATTTTATTAATAGGAAAAGTGTTCTATACAATAATTTTTGAATAGGAATTTAGGTAAATTAATAAGTTAATTAAAACTACGGAGATAACCAACTATACTCATTATAGAATTAAATAAAACAAATTTAATTTATTCATGTGTAATTTTTAATTATACCTATGCCACAGAATAAGAATTTTCTTCACATTTGAATTCGTATTAAAAATTAAATACTTATATCACTTATATTTTTTTTTTAATTAGATATTACAAGTAATATTAATTTTATAGTTAGTAAGTGCCTAGTAGTTAATGATATTTTTTTCTTTCGTCATCACAGCAATTTATAACGTAAACATACCCGTATTACTCATATTGTTACTATTGATGAATGATGATCACAATCCTCAGATCCTTTATTTAATGAACGACGGTTTCTTCGATATTTATTTTTTTTTTTTTTATTAGCCTGGAGTATGAAACTATTACAGCTCAACGATATTTATTTACTACTTAATAATATAATGACCTTATGCCCCGTGAATTTACGTTCGGGTCACACAAAGCAATTAAAACATTATCGCTAGTTATTTAAACAGTAAACGCACACTATAGTCGGTGTATCGGAATGTTTACCTACTGGGCGGTAGAAAATCTATATGTTTATCTGAACACAATGATATATTTACAAGTTAAGAGTTCAGGCACATTTTAATCGACGAAATTATTTAACGTGTCGGGTAAACACTTAAAATTAATTAAAACGCTTTATAAAATAAATAAACCTATGGTGAAATTTAAAATCTTAAGTATAACGGGCAAGGCATTTTTCAAAGTTATCACGATTATCATCATAAAAACATCATTAAGTCGAAATTCTACGATGGGGAGCTTTAGTAAAGACTTAAAACCTAGCCATTAAGTCGCTTTATCCCATCCCACTCATTTATTTTTAACTTTTCCCATATTATACTTATAAACAAGTACAACATAAACATTTTAACTAATCAAACTACAAATTAAATATTAATTGCAATAATTGTTTTATTGATAATTATTATTTAATCTTCTTTTATTAATTCGTCCTGGTGTATATTGTGTAACCACAAATTATTATATGGTCGCCTAAACATATAAGTATGTATTTGAAATTTATTCACTTAAAACTTGCTTCATTACTATACGATACTTAAATCGAATTAACAACCACCATTCACAATCCATCACTAAAAACTCGAGCTCAGACTTTAAAAAGTATGTTCTCAGCTAATTTTCTTCTATAGTTCACCGTTAAAATAATAAGAAAAAGAATAATATCCTCAAGTTATAGGTATCCTAATAACTTATAGATATTTTCGGATATAATTTGTGAAATTTTGCTAATGAAATGATTTTCAAGTCGACGACAAAATAATAAAAATGTCTCACAAAACAACTGATGAATTTTTTTTTTTAATCACGCAATATCAAACTACGAGATTATACACAACGAATGTAAGTATACTAAACCAATATGCAATACGAGTATACGTAAATATATGTAACATTATCTGTTGTAATTTCTTCATTGTTTGCACGAGTATAACCTGTCCACGAATGTATAACAAACGGACTTTCACTTGTGAAGATGAGTTGGATAAAATATAGTTTTGCGCCCGTAATAATATTAATGCATATTTATAATTGTTTGCGTGCACTATTGCGAAACGTAGGTACGCACCAAATAGAATCGCATTCCTGCCGAGATCAATTAAATTTTTTCGGGCGCCTACGTTTGTTTATGATTCTTTTTCAACCCAACGTGGGTTTCTTTTTTACAACAGAGACTGTGCGTGTGTGTTTATACATTTTACGCGTAGGAATTACAATATTTTTCACTATATTCGGTATTACACAACATACGTGTCAGATCGACGTTATCTGCTGCGAGTTGTTATAAATGTACAGTATTATTAATAAAATAATAAAAATAAAGTTTAAAAACGCGCATGGAATCGGCAATTGCAGCGGGCAGGACCCAAGAGTATTCGGAATGTCACAATCGACGAGGGAGGAAACCACAATGAGTCGTTCCAGTCCAACGGCTCTGGAGTAAAACAAACAAAACACATGCCTCTGTTTCCTATGTACACTAAAATTGAACCCTAGGCGACGACGTCGACACGCCGCCAACACTGTACAGTATACATATGACATATTTAAATAAGACCGATAACATTTTTTTGTAATGCTATCAAACAACATAATATATTATGTGTATTATGCATAGTTTCAAATTATTAAAAATATATTAGTTTAATATCTTATAAACGAACATGCATTCTAATTTTGAATACAACGCCTCATTCAAAAATATAAAATTATTAGCATACAAAAACAGGGAGTTTTTTAGTGTTTCTACACTATTATTAACACCAATATAATTCATAAGAACTAAAGACTTGACAATTTTCAAATGAGATATATAAATCAATATCAATACATTTTCATTTCCAATAAAACGAGATTTGCGAAATACTGAAACGTGTTTTAATTGCTAAATAATTAAAAATGATGATTTTAGAAAATATTTACTTATACAATTGGATACATAAGCTATTATTTTAAATAGACTAAGAGCATATTAACATATTACCATATTAAATTCTTAATTAATTATCTCTGAGGATTAAAAATCTACCTTACAATAATAACGATACCTATAAATAATATTTTATTTTATCTACATAAAAATTATACTTTATTAAAATGTACATAGTACTTACACGAATTTATTGTAATTCAATGACACATCATACATGACGTATATAAAATGTATATAGGCACTTATATTATAAATAAATGTACCTATTAAAATATTATATATATATAGTTACTCATGTTTAACATTTTAAAATCAAAATGATCCAAATAATATAATCCAACTTTAATAGTGACTATACAACTGAAACAAAAGGTAAAACTGTGAAAGTATAAAATCATCAGTGGGATTATTTGTTATAACATTAATCTGGATATTTAAATAGTAATTTTTATTAATAAATACAAATTTGATATGTATAATAATTAAGGTTTAGCGAAAAAATTAAACATAACACGATATGTACACTGTCATCCATATTCATAAATATTCACTAGCAGAAAATCTTCCAAAAACTAAATGATTCTACAAACAATAATTTTTTTTATAATTAAACCTAACTTATTTAAAAAAAAAATCGCTTTGTATATCAAACATACCTATCATAAAATCTATAAAAAAAAATAATGTCAGTTATGACACAATATTTGGATTGTCATCGTATTAACACAAAGTAACAATTTAAATGACATTTGATGGCAATAAATTTTAAAAGACTTCAGATGTCTGCCGAAGTTTACGATAATATTGTGAGTTAACAGTTTTACACTATTATACAACTGTTCGTACAGGGAATTCGTAACAAATTGAAATACATTGGACGGTAAAGGAAACATCAAGTCTACTGCAGTCTGCATTATATCATGTCCACGGAAAGAAACGATTAAATTAGTATTTATTGACGAGATAATTCCGTTTATAAAATAACAACGTCATTCACTCTTCGAAATGGACGTAAAAATGATTGATATTTATTAGCTGTTTATGTAGTTTATGTAGTTCATGCATACAACTACAATCGTTAATACACATAAAAATATGATTTGTGTTAATTTAAAGCCAAAAAGAACAATATTTGAAAATCAACTAAAATCATCGATAAGTAATTTTTTTATATATATAATATTTTTTTGTCATATTATGTAACATAATTAATAAATATAGATAATTAACCAAACTAATTATAAATAGATTTATGTCATTTTTTATAGTTTATACTTTATTTTAGCGCAAAATAGTAAATACATTAAAAAAGTATAAAAAAGTCTTCATAAAAAAATTAAGTGCCCATTAAAAACAAAAGCTGATTACGACGCAGCATAATGCGGATGAACCCATTAAGGTACTATATTACAAAAATCGAAATGTCTATACATTTTATTTTTAGTTAATTGACAGAGATAAAAAGCTATCAATCAATAAAACCCAATAATGAATAATTTGTACTGTAAAATAATTATGTGATGTTCGATTGTAAAAATTACACCTACGCTCAATTAAAGACAATTAAAAATGATATCTAATAATGTAACATTAAATTGCACTATATATCAACAGCAAAATATGACTATTAATTTTTGCGGGTGGATTTTTAATTCTGTGGAATGAAATGTATTGTCAACTAAAACTCAATATTATACTTTTAATATTATGTGATTTTATTTTAATTCACTTAACTCATTAACGAACCATCGCAAATAAATTTTATTTACGGGTTTAGACGTTGCTAGTGTAATATTTATACGTAGGTGCTATGTCTTATACGACATATTTTGAATACGTGCCTACGTGGGTACAAATACTACACAAGTGTATAATTATTATAAGACACCTTAACATTTCAGTTCTAATAGATAATGGGCACCTTGTGGAAACTAAGAGTATTCATTTTACTTTTACTTTTTTTTCTTTAAAGTTATGCCACACGATCAAAAGTAGCGACTATGATAAAAAACAAATTGAGTAAAAAAGATTGGGTTTATCAAAAACTTGAGTTTTTGAAAGTTGAAATCAATCTATAATTTTATCAATCTTAAAAATGTCAGGTCTTCATAAAAGCACAATGATTCGAGTCATTAAATAACAAAACAACAAGGAACGCAAATATTGTTTTGTTAATATCATTTAATGTTGCTTTTAAAATTCATTACATTTCCCTTCTGGTTTTAAAGTTTCAACCTTTAACATGTTCCCCTACGTCATACGAGTTATGACATATGTTTCATCAATAACTTCTAGTTAATTATAAAAATACACCCCATTTCAATTTTTTCTAATCGTAACAGAAGTAAGTACCATAAATAAAAAATGTCCTATTTATAATCATAATAATTTATAAATGAAAAAATAAAAATGTGCTTATAAACAAAAACAAATTCAAAACCACTTTTATGTTTTTTTTGAAAACTTGTGACATTTGTATGCAGGAAATGGTACAGGCCAGTATCGACAGTGCACAGTGTGCGCAGCCAGTCGGACGACCAGGGAAAATTAAATTTAGACCGGTGTCCGCTGGACATACCATTCTGCCATTACATCTATGCACCCAAAATAACTATTGGCCACGCGCAAGCCGCCGAGCTTCTTCTACATCGCAAGATCTACACTCATCTCAGCGAGGTGGTACTTTTATTATGTACAATGTTGAATTTTATGAATTTTTCGTTACTAATGTATCGCATTTATTAATGGACCGTTTCAGAACATTTTCGGAATAGGAATAGTTTCTTGAATACATTTTTCTACAACAACCACGTGTGTAGAATTTTAACGTATACCACAACACGGTGGAAAAAAATAAACCATTCATTGCCTTATTATGATACTAGGATTATTCAGCAACATACCACGCAAATACTTCATAGAAACGTGTTACATAAACACCAAAGCAATCTATCTACATGTATAATACATATAATACATATTATATATATCACGTTTTTAATTTTTGAAATCACAGAACGAGAAATAATTATTTTCTTAACGGAAAATTAATGATGGAATATAATTATATATTAATATTAATATTCTAGACGAAAATATTAGAGATAACTAACAAATTTTAAGACGCATTGACACAAATTAGATATAATTTAACATAGACTAGTACCACATGCGTATTCAGGTGTTCTTATATAATAATGAATAATAGTTGTGTTAATATAGATACAGAATATTTAATTTACTATCAGCATTATTGTTCTTTTAACATATTATAACTAAGTTTAACTATTAATTTAATTATATTAATAAACTTGTATTCTAATGAATGATTTTCATTACTATACAGTGGTATTTGCATTAAAATATGTATACGTTTTCATTGAAATATTCAATCTTTTTATTCAAATTCTATGATAGAGATGAATCATCTTAGATGATAAAATATCAAATTACATATTATCGACTATTATGTATTATAACTTTGCCTAGTGACAGTTGCAAGTACGTCCGGACTCCGGACACGCCCAAACACCGAGCGCACAATATTTACCTCATCACCTTTTAAGGACTTTGAAAGATAAACTAAAAACTAGTTTTGATTATAACTTTTTTTACTGCCGCACAGGATTCACCCACGTGACATCCATTCACACGTGCTCCTCGTATAGGTACATAATATATGCTCGTTAGACGAGATTTTAGGAATACGAACGGAAAAAGTTAACGAATATATTAGTCTAACACTCTTGTATTAGTTATATGTAATATTAATTTGATTGGATGCTAAAATTGTAAATACAAAATGTGTTTGTTATACAATAACCAAGCAGACCCCGAAAAAGTAACAAAATACTAAATGTACGCGTGTAGGTTTCGTCCTTGATGCAATGTATGTAGGTAGGCGCATTTAATATAGGCACTACATAGTATATACATTATACATATATATATATATATATATATATATATATATATATATATATATATATATATATATACATGAGTGTGTGTGTGTATGTGTGAGCGTGTGTGCATGTATACATATATAAATACGTACAAGATGAAGGTGTGCCTTTTGTGTACATGGATATTATAACATACCTACAATGACCTCTGTGCAACAATATTGACGAACGTGAAAACAGCACAGCACTGTTTACAACTATTACGAGAGGTTGTAAATTGCGAATTCTGTGAAATTTGAAATACTGCATAATACGTAGAGCGTTCCGCGATATTTTTAAACGTTCATATCCGTTCGACATATATCTATTAATGTTCTATACATTATGTATATGTCATGTCCTGCAATACGATAGGCGAATTTTGAGACCAGTGCATAACAATAAACCTCACGCGCGTAAAATGACTATCGATCTAGCTCAATAACTGTTTCGTCCGGCCATCGAAATAATGTCATAAATTTCCAATGTGTTTGGCCTGACGTGTACAACGAACAGGTGGTTTCCTCTCACGTACACAAATACACGGGCCGACGATAAGTATCCGTTATATAGGAATATTATTGCAAGCGGGCATCTAATATATCGCCAAGAGGTCGTTGACTGTATTATTTTAATACGCGGCGCCCGTACACTATCCGAAAATCGTTTATATCCTATATAACGAGGTGTTAAAAATCGGGTTAGGTAGGAAATCTAAAGAGAATTCTGACTGGAAAATATAGGCCATCACTTACAAAATAAATGACTCGTCGATCATATTTCGACAAGCGGTATCCCGTCGCAGACACACGTATGTCATCGCTTTATATCTACGCGGGTAAATTCAATATACAAAACATATACATATATCATATGCATATGTATAAATTTTAGATGTATATTTATTATTTAAATATATACTTTAAAAATGAAACTTTTTCGTTCAATTTTTATTTTTGGCTATTTTTAATGCGTAGAGATGCCAAGTACTCGATGACAAGACACTCTGCGGTATAGGTGTATAGGAAATATTAACTGCTAAGGTTTTTCACCCGTGTGGTAACGCTAAATTAGAAAGAAAACATGGTTACAGGCATACACGTAGAACAGTGGTTACTTGTTTTACGTCAAACGTAATATTTTTGTGTGCGTGCCGAGTTGTGTGCGGTATGGAACAACTAGACTATGAACATATTACATAATTGCAGACTGCAGTTTCACGCCAATTAAAAATATACGAGACTACTAAAAAGTCGTTAAAAGTATAAAAAAAATCTATTTCGTAGAGAACCTTTTTTGAATAACGGATTTCTCTATCGATTAATACATTTTTTCAGCAAATGAAAGTACGCTAATTGTAACAAAAACTTAAAAATTGTAATGAATAAAAGATAAATGCATCACATATTATTTCTATTAGTACTACATTCTTTTAATGGCATTTTTTTTTTATTTTAATTAACTACTAAACATAAGTTTGCTGTATAGAAAATTCATAAATCAAAAATGTAATTTAACTTAAACTATTTTTCATATTATATGTTATACATAATTTATTTGTACATTTTTTTTTTTTTATATTTTTAATATAATTATAAATATAAATTCGAATTCTAAAATTTTAGGGTTCTATGTTTTTAAGTCAAAATATTGTCAGTTTACAATAATTCATACCTTTTAAACTCACAGTACCATGTAAATATCTCAGAAAAAAATCCCTTAAAATGATTTATAACAATATTATTGATACTTCAAATAATTTGTGTTACCTTGAACTTTATGTCATCGATAATCTACTATCATACCTATAAAATATAATGTAACATTTAAAATGATTCGATGAATGAAATAAAGTAGCTAAGGGTCAAATGAAACGAATACAATATATTTTAATTGTTGTTTTTCATCTTATAATTTGTTAATTTCCCTAATAGGTGAGAAATAATATTATGAACCACTAGACGTTAAAAATCATAAGTTATAAGCTATTATTAAATTTTATAGAATACAATTATAAATAAGATGACATTAGAAAATCTTAGTAGTAAGGACAAACTATTTTATTTACCTGTATAACTACATTATTTGATTTGGATTATTATAATATATTTTAATTTATACATTTATATATTTTATACAATATTCTTTAATTACTGTGGTTTATTACATTCCATAATATTTAAATAATATGACGATTGTACCGTATAGTGATTCATTATATTATTTCTAAAATATTATATAAATCAACAATTTATAAGATAAAAAGTAATTTTAAAAAAAATACAGTTTGATGAAAGTATAAAATAAGAAAAATGTTATGAAATAACATAAATCATTTCACTGACAAAATCTAAACAAAATATTAAACTCTAAACTAAAAATACATGCAAATAAACTTCGATCTTTATATTTAGATTTCCTGGATATTTTTATTAAGTTTGAGAATATTTTTAGTGTTCAGAGCACATTTTAACGTTAGCAATGAAGTACTGCTGAATTTCAGTCGAATGTCTAACATTAGGTTATTTTATTATTTTCTAAAGATTTTTGTTTTAAACTCAAAATAATAAACTTTTTAATATACACAGTGTGTTTCAAGATTTTGACTGCAAAGTAAGATGTGTCAAAATAAAAATGATATTAAAAAACGAAATTATATGCATCAATTACATTCAAAAAAAATATGCATGCAACAAACATAATGCAGTTATAATACATTAAACTGGTTTTTCGTGAAAATTTAAATAGACCACATAGGAATTAAGTACTTACATATTATACGGGAAGTAGAAAATATAATGAAAATTATAAATATGATACTGAAGTACAAAAATATATTTTGTCGGCAAAAAAAATTTCTGTCGAGTGTAATTGTGAATCATCGTAATAAATAACCTTGGTAGTTTCTGTGTGTTTTTTCAGTTAACACAATTTAATTAAATACGTACATAAGACCCGCCTTCAATCACAAATCAAACATTTATTAAAAAGAAAAATATTTGATTTATTAGTATTTATAGTTAGTGCGTAAAAAGAAAATAGTTACTGCACCGGGGTCAATGACTGTCTGAACTTTCACCCACTGACACGAATCCTAAATAATGTTATACAATTCAATGTAGTTGCATCGACAGTACCCACATTTAATAGGGAAAAGAACTACATTTTGAGAAAATTTCCCACGCCATCAAATAGTTCGTAAAATTGGCTACCAAAGCAATACTCGAACATTTCACTGGTTTTTGAATCCTCAGAAGTTGATTCAGAGACTTCATACAAGTTTTTCAGGAATCTAAAAGTTGTACCACAGGTATCTTAATTGTAGTTATATTTATATTTAATTGTATCTTAATTGTAGTTAAATTTATCGACAGGTATTGGGAGAAAAACGGACCATAATAACCTTGGACCATAAAGCAAGCAAATATGCAGTATATTGTATAAATACCGAATATAATATTAGAGTTTAAAACACCAAAGAATCGCATAACTAAATAAGTAACACACACGCTATCATATAGAATAATTTATTAAACTTTAAATTTTAAGTGAAACAGTGCGGTAGCACATAAAGAGTTATACATAAAGCGTATACAAAAAAAAATATTAACGTTGTAATACTTATGGTGTATACATATTACACGGGTAAATAATTTACGCGAACGCGTTTATATTTTTTAAACACTAATTAACCCCACTTATTATTTTAGACTGGAATGGAATATGTGTCTATAGGTAGCGTAGTATACATATATACAGCGATATGCTTACTCTAGGAAAAACGATAACACGCATGCCGCCAGGCTACACCACAAGTAAACATGACCGTAAAAACTACGTCACGAGTCGCCGTATAACATTTCGAACCCCTGATTAATGCACGGCGTTACCTTCACAGTAATGTGCTTCGATACTGTACCGTTGCAGTCAACTGCATATCATGTAGTGTTTACGCATATAATACAGTATAAATGATTTATTTCCGAGCTGTGGATCTATCGTAATGCTGCGGAGCACGATAATATACACATTTGTCAATTATAAATACACAGGCGGCACAACACAATATTAATTATTATGTTATTCGCAAGTGAGTTTGACGTAAAATCAGATGAAAATATATAATATACATTAGGTACTATCTACATACACATTATTTTATGCATACACCGATTTATATTCTAGAACATTAAATAAAATCTGCTCATATCCACTTGAGTACTTCACAGTTCACACCATACGCTAAGCATCAGCTCTTAAATTAAAAAGTATTTCCGATAACAGAAATAATATATAAATCCATTTGTGAATTGAGTTTCAAGAGGACAATTTGATAACCCAACGATTACAGTTTCCATCAAACTTCAGAAGAATGTGATAAAATCTAAGCTATGCGCATAGTACTACTTCAGCTTCAAAGTGATTATCAATACGGATGTAAAATTTAGACTTTTATTAAGAAAACTCAAAATGTAAAAGTCAATAATATAATTATTTGATAATAATGTAAAAAAAAAATACAACGAGTAGCCCAAGAAAACATTCGGCAATCATTAAATTTAATAATTGTTTATAATCGTCTTTTAAGCTAAACGACAAAATTCGTCTACTGCGTAGCTTGGTTTTATTTTAATGTCTGTTAAATTGACAGACACAGCATGGATGCGGGTATCCGTACTCTGCATAAGAAATTCAATGATTACTAATCATAAAATATATAATAATATTATATTTAACATTCATGTACCTGGGCAACTCGGTTTTTTTGAACAATAACACAAACGTTATTAATTATGTACCACACACTAACAAATATTATAAATATTTATTCGTGAAGTGTCGCGCCGCAAATAACGTCGACGAGCATACATTATACACATAATGTGCGCTATATAGAGTGTGTGTGTGTGTGTGTGTGTGTGTGTGTGTGTGTGTGTGTGTGTGTGTGTGTGTGTGTGTGTGTGTGTGTGGGTGTGTGTGTGTGTAAGCACGCGTCCATAATATTATGCTTCATATACTTTGCGGTACATTTTAAAAAGCCTATACGCACACCAGTTCACAATGATCGAACCGCACCTCGGGGCAGATTTTCACTTTTCTTCTACCTGGTTACTCCTCCGCCGTCACCGCCCATGTTCGATGCGTACGGAAGTTTCGTCTTCGTGAATAACCCACTTGCGGCAAGATCGACCGACGCGATAGGGAACCGTCGTCGTAGTCGTCGTCGTCGGATAGTCCGAGCACAAGTGGAATGCCATTTATAGAGAACGCGCGTGTGCAAAGCAAACCTGTCTCGGGAGCCGCGGCACGAGGGGACCGGTGGGGCCCGTCCGACCGTTTCTCTTCCGACCAATATGTAGGTATTCTACGCATATATACCCATAGGGTAATTTAGAGGTTTCTGAACCTTTACACGTAGTTCCTGTTATATCTATAATATCTGTACGCCACTGCAGCAACACTGCGTTGGCCGATATAAATCACGTCCGATTGAATAAAATGAGTGTGCACGGTAGCAGTAGAAACGTAATGATAATAATAAACACATGGATGATAAAAAAAAAATTACGCGTACACTGGAATGAATGATATACCTATTTTTTGGACGCAGATCGTGTGCATAGCGGACGTCCGACGCCGTTAGCGTGTTACGACATTTTATTGTTCTTATTATTTAGGTTAAGAGTTTCACGAAGACGACCCCCATGTAAATCTAAGTTAAACCTATTTACCCGATATTTATACGTATATTTTTGTTCGCTTTAATTCGCCGAAGAACATCAAATTAAAATACCAGACGCAATTTCTAGGTCTAATTTCCATCTAATGTTTTACGGTTCAATTATTATATTAGGTAAAGTTACAAAAATCATGATACCTGATAGTCGCGACCCAAGATGACGCAGACGAAATTTACACAACAATCACGCTTTAGTGCTTTACCGAGAAAAATTGAATTATGTGGAAATATAAAATAACCATCTTCGTCGAATAAAAATCAGTCGTGGACTACGAATTTATGATAATATAAATTTAAGTAAGGGCTTAAAATGTGAACAGCAATTACTAACAACAATGACAGAGTCTAATAGAAAGTTAGCATGTTGATTCCCTCGCACTTTTAATTGTACCATATTTCTATTGTTTCAAGGTCACTACTATCACATACACTCCCAAGGTATATTTTGTATATTATCTATATACAAGACGCTCATATAATATGTCTAAATCATATATTTAAAAATGAAACACAATATGAACCTAATCATTCATAAGACAACAAATTCAATTTATAAGCTTATACACAGTTCAGCGTATAATCAAGCTGATAATAATGTATATTAGAGTTTTACTTTTTTTTATTATAAAAGTATTGTTATACCTGAGATATTTGTAATTGTGGAATCTTTTATGGGACCAGAATAACTATAATATTATTGTTTGATTCTTATATTTTATGTGTAAATTAAAATGATTTCTTTACAAATAAATATAATTTTTATTTTATTTTCATTATTACAGGTTTCGATGGCCATGGTCACTGAATAGTATATACTATATTATGACACATTGACCTACAGCGGTCAATTGAACTTAAATATGAAATGGAGTGAAATAAATAACGAGCCTCATTTAATAATAAAACAATAAGATACAATATTATACTTTTGTTCGAAAGTTAATATACCTATATATTAAAATGAAAAACATTTTTCATAAGCGTAGAATTATGACTACAGGTACAATTAGATAAACTTAAAGGGTATACTACTAAACCTTGACATTTTAAGCATACAATTTTATAAATCATACAGTTAATACATAGTGAGTATTTATAATATCATTTTATTTAAATGTATAAAAAATAAAAGTTTACACTTACCTACACACAATTATTATTGTTATACAACTTCTGATGTATACACATATATATATATTTATTTATTTATTTATTTCTATCTATTTTTTATCTATTTATTTGTTTATACAAGTTTTAGACGAAAATATTACGTCAAGTATTTTTCATAATATAAATTAATTAATTAATCAGTTATAAATAAGCATCTCTACTTTGCTTTTTACTTAGGTAAATGTTTTACCAGATTTAATTTTAGGTACATTCAAATTTAAAAAATAACTTATTAAATTAATGAAGAAGATAAACAAATTATTCAAGCAGATATGTTATTACTTATTAGTTATTAGCCACTAGGTACATGAATGTTAATCAAATTATATGATAATACTACATCAATGCAATGTTTTATCTTTCTAAAATATGTGATTACTTCAATTTGCATGTTCAAATGGATCAAAACGCATTTTTAAAACAATACAAATTTAAACCATAAAATTTCAATAATATACAAATGTGATTTATTTAAATATTATTTTCCGATTATAGAATCATTTAAATATTAACATATTAATACTCCTATATTATGTAATTGAAAAGTTTCAAACACAAGAACCTGTTACAAAGATTAAAAGATATTTGTCTTCTTCTAACATACATACATAATACATATAAATATATATATATTATAAATACGTATTTATGTTCTACACTAAAATGCTTTAAGTTTAGTAAAAAAGGAAATATACTTCGAATATATGTATTAAGTAAAAAATTCGCAAATGTTAAATGGTTTGTCTTCACATGCATTGTTCTAAGACATTACACTTTCACCTTGGAAATAATATCACGTTACTAAATATACATTCATTATATCGTTTTTCAAATTTAAAATCATAAATAGGTAGGTGCGGTCATTAAAACAATTAAAAAAAAAGATTTCACAGTACAAATGAAATTTCGGCAAAAATCGTATCTATAATGTTTACTGTTCAGTTTTTAAATAAAAGTTCTTATATCGATAAAATTCGATAAAAAAAAAAACGCGGGAAATTAAATGTCATCTAGTGCTCATGTTTAGACGTTACAATAAAAAAACTGGATTCGATAGCAAAAATTAAAAATAAAATCCTTAAATTCTCGTAAATTCAGATTGTCGTGGCGGTATAGTGACGATTAGCTGAGGCTGCACACGACAGAAAAAGGATCTAAATTTTGACATAGACGTATGCACGCGTTTGTCATACGTAATAGTTTATTATTTTCTCCCATGGTCACGGTACGCGGCGGTTTTATACCACGTTAATGAATGGACGAAGAGCGAAAAATAAAATTAAACATATATTTGGTACATATTACACGCACACGCAGATACATTGTGGTGACGGCGGGGATTCTTCTATAGGTGACATTTTATGTGCGCCGCCGTTTCTGGTGCGGAGCTAACGGGTCGGTCGTCAAAAACCAGACGGTTCAGAAATACATTTTGGCCGGACGCCAATTTTGGACAGTCCGAAGCGGCGAAAACGGTCATTCGACCTGAAGAATTTTCTCCTTCACCCTTCCCTCCACTGCTGCGGCAGCCATCCTTCCCTCGACAGCAGCAGCCGCCGTAGGGATATAACTGCGGGCGCGATAGACTGCCAAATCGGCATTTTTTTTTCTTTTGAAACGCGCACTAAAATCCCAAGTCGACCGACCGTGGTAATAATAATATCATAATCTCCAAAACGATTATGCCGCGCCGTCGCGGTTAAAAATCGAGTTGAAAGCATATCCGCTAACGAGTACACATAAATTGTATCGTCCCTTCCTTATTATATGCATTTCTCGATTTCCGATTTCTCCAGCAAATCATTCAATACAACGACAATTCGTTTTCTAGTTAAACGACGATAGTGTAATATTACGATTGAAAAACTTAACAATGATTCGTCTTAATAACCATACGCGGGCATAAAAAGCAAAATTGTGGTGACAAAACTAACAAGTATAACAAGCTTAGGTGGTCCGTATTGGAAAAATTTTCGCCACTCATTATTACTACAGTACCCAGCCTAAATTAAATCTTGGCTGCGGATTCATATAGAGTTGGTTCGCTCAGTTATTAACCTGGATGACATTACATATTATTAAAATGGGCGTAATAACGAAAATGAATTACGACAACAACCGACTTTTATCCTACACGCGAATTAAATCGGTGGAAAATGGTACGAAAAAAATCGATAAACCTATTGGTGCTTATTACAATAACAAAAATATAGGTAATATAATTGCATTATGACGCAAAAAAGTTTATTTACATCGCTGACATTGAACGTTTCAACGCGATAGCAATTATTGCAGTACGGTTTTCCTGGAGTACTCAATTTTTGGATTTTTTATAAATATCGACGAGACGATGTTGTTCGTTATTTTTTTTTTCCCAAATTTCCAGACGTATACGCAGTGGACAGATACGTGAAATAAAACGGTGGACAACGATAATGACATTCCCATAACAACGATAGTAAATATCGCATAGTACCTACATAAAAATTTAATTATTAGCGGGGGCCATTAGTAACGGGCGCTTATATGGTAGGTAGCTCTTTGCGAGAAACAAATTTACTCATCACGTATTAATACAGGTAGGTGGAAGTTTTTATTTATTTTTTTGTTTTTCCAAAGAACCGTTATTGCCGGAGAGCTTTTCGAGGGCCCCGTCATTTAGGTGTACTGACAGTAATATTATAATAGTGTGGCGTCTGCCCACTCGTCGGACATCGGAGAGAGATAGAGAGAGAGAGAGAGAAAGAGAGAGCGTTAGCGTGAATACAATGAATTGCGTGGCTCTAGCAGACGCGTGTTACCACGTAGGTCTATACGCGCGAAGGGGTACTTAAGTGCGGCGAGAAAAGCCGTCGACACGAAACACTCTGGCGAGACGGGCATTTGGCGGTAGCCCAACAGTCAACGCACGGGCCTCCACATCTGCCGGTACTTGGTCACCGCGACGGGCCCGCCGACGATATATTATAAAACGTCGAAATTCCCGGCTCGCCCGGGCCGACGGCTCTTATCGACTCGCGTTTCACTCGATCACCGATGGTGGAGGCGGACGAGCGTGGGTGTATCATCCCCCGGACTCGTTTCACGGCGGGGCGGCGGCCGTGGACGAGACGTGTTGCCCGCGACGGGGCAAACCGTCTGCCGCGGGTCGGGAAACACGGACGGACCGACAAAAACGAGAGGAAAAAAATCCAGGAAGACCAAAAAAAAAAAAAAAATTAAAAAAAGAAACGCGGCAGACGAACAATATCGATAATTATCACAGGTAGGTAACGGAAATAAAATAAATAAATAAAAAAATAACACTTAACATGACGGTCGCGTAGGCGGGCGGCGTACGTTAAACGCCTTTTTCCCGGTGTAATAAATTTAATACGCGTCCGGTGCGATAAAGAGACACTCACCTTTTCTTTGGCCCGTCCGGCGTGTTTGGACACGGACTTGGCGATAAGGGATCCCTTGCTCTCGGCCATGACGTTCTGACTCGGATCACCAATGCACAACAACTGATTCATGTCGCGTCGTTGTCGCCGTCGCCGTCGACGACGCAGCGCGCGTTATCACGCGTCCGATCAGGGCCAGCTGCAGCAGCTGGTGCTGTTACCGCCGCCAGCGCCCGTCGCGTCCGGTCGGAACGTAGCGACGCGTTCACCGTGCCGCCGGTGCGTACCGGTGCGGTCCGATGCGTACCGGTGCGGTCCGACGCGTACCGGTGCCACCCGCCGCGGTATAACCGATTGTATTAGAATATTTTTACGCGCCGGCCGCGGAAAACGACGTTAGTAATAATATTGTTATAATGTTTGAATATTATAAATTTCTAACGGCGCGATAATTCCCCGTTCGTTCGGGTGATTACTGGTAATGGTTCGATTTCAACGTTATTGCTGTGATTATCGTAAACGATTTATTCTGCGCCCGGTCGGCCTGCGTCGCGACAGATGTCTTTTTATGGCGCCTTGAAAACGTACCTACGCTAACGTCTGCGCTCGAACGGACGGACGGACGCACGGACGTGACGACACGAATACACGAATATCGCGTCAAAGAGATACTGGCCGAATGGGTACGAGACGGGCGCGCGAAAGACGCGATGCGTACGTCCTCCTCTCGCCGATAGGTTCCCCCGCGCGCGCTCGGGCTCGTGCCCCCCCGCCGGTGACCCCCCGGCCGGCCGACGTGAGTGGGAACGAGGAAAAACGGAGGTGTGGAAACCAACTACAACCTATTCGAAAAAACACCTTATAGGAAAATACAAAAAAGAAAAAAAAATATATATATATACAATAAAACCGGGAAGGGAATATACATAATAGAATATAATATGACATGTACGCAGCGCTCTGCATTGTGTATGCCGGCGGTCGCGCGACGAAGAGACGGATATGTCGCCATCGCGTCGCACCATATAATATACATAATATACGTGTATTACAATATTTCATTATAATAGACCTGCGACGTCCGTACAGAGCATGATAAGTGCGCGCCATCGCTGTTTTCGGTCCGAGTTTGTGGGTGTGTTTGTGTGTGTGAGTGTGTGTGTGTGTGTGTGTGTGTGTGTGTGTGTGTGTGTGTGTGTGTGTGTGTGTGTGTGTGTGTGTGTGTGTGTGTGTGTGTGTGTGTGTGTGTGTCTAAGTGTGCAGTGCATCATCGCAGAGGCGGAATGACCCGTATGTAAATCTAAATGTGTGCAGATGAACCGAAGGTGGTTTATAAAATATCCATCGTCAATATGACTATATTACGATAGACTATTGGTCTTTCCTGTACTGGTACTCATGATTCACGAACCTAACGCTATTATACACGAACATGTAGTAGGATTAGGCACGGATCCAGAGTAAAGATCTGGGGGGGGGGCTCTACAATTTTTTTCTAGGTACTTCATAATTTAAAAATTTTGTCATAATAGTAGGTAGGAATAGGACATAGGTAATCAATGTAATAAATAAATGAATGATAATTTAATTTATAAATTTTATATATTAAATTATAAAATCTAAACGTCTTTTGATATTGTCGCTTTTTCCAAATCTATCAATTATTTGATCAATGTTTATTTTAACTTTCCTATGAACACATAGTAGACACAAAGAAGTAAGGCGATCCTCCTGAATTCTAGAGCGTAGCCAGGTTTTTACCCTTCTCAGAGTAGAGAAACTTCGTTCTGCAGTAGCTACACTCATTGGTAATGTACAAACTATACTTAGAATGATGTGTAGAATTATAAAAAAAATTTGAGAAATAATATGTCTGGGGGGGGGCCTGTACCGAGTTTTTTCTCGAAGACTTTGAATCGATATTTTTTTTCTCAGAAATATTACCAAATTATATTTTAAAATAATAAAATTAGTTAAGGTAGCTATGGTATACAATAATCCTATAAAATATTGTTACAGAGTTTATTTATAAGGTACTCGTGGTCTTTATTTTTCTGCTCTGATTGTTCGAATAACAATGATGAGTATAATCATCTGGCTGAAATACATAGATATACGCTACAAATATTTATCATTTTCTGAAGATTAATTAATAATTTATAAATTTAGTGATGATGTAGACATGTAGTTAGTTGACATTTAAGGATATTTTTCTATTATTATCGTGATGTCATAGTAATGTTTATATTATACTATCTATTGCACGCATTGAACAATATAAACGTCAATATAATAACCGGAGACGGATTGTTATAACATTACCAGGAGCAGTTGCTCGTGGTCCAAAAAGGGGTGGGTGTGAGTCTAATACAAGTATTTGATCAAAGTTTATGCTTTGTACCTTTTTTCTTAAATATGCGTACCTACTAATTTATGTATTGCACTTGTGAGAAGAATCTAAAAAAATAATATCCAACAGCTTTATAAATTTGATAGGTGGGTGGGTGGTTTTATGTAGCTTGCTCCTTGGGTTTCAGAAACTCAAGCCGCCCCTGCTAATGACATAGGCTCAATAGTTTATATGAGAAAAAATACCAAGTTAAAATATTTCACAGACTCACGGTGGAGGTGCCTAAGTACATATTTTAATTTTGTTGTTTAAAAACGTATTCCGTAGTGCATATTGTAGTGTATAAAATATTCAGGTAATAGATACTTCAAATATTACCTACCTATACCTACCTATATAGCTATTGGCGGCGTGGCTCAATAGATAATTGAATTGTAAGTCACAGTCTCAACTCTGCTATAAAATAGTTGGGTAGTTATAATACATATTACATGGGATGATTCGATAACAGTCGACGTTATGTTACTCTTTAAGACTCTAAATAACTCCTATAGTTGAACTAGTGAAATTGTTACAAAAAAACTTGGTGACTATATTGTGTTGTCTTGAGTGCAGTTTTTGTAAAAATATAAAAACGTAAATGGATACCCGCTGAAAAAAAAACCCCAAAAGTCTCAACCAATATTTTTATACTCGTGCTTTTTTTCTGAGAACCCCCCCCCCAAAAAAAAAAACCGATCCTAGAGAATCGTATAGTTTTACCAAAACCGAATTCAATGCTCATACTACGCCACTTTGGTGCGTGTATAGTATACACTGTATACGCACCTATAGTATGTGTGTGTTAAGAGTTTATGTGTCCGTATATAGTTAGCGGTGATCGTGGTGGCCGGTGACACACGGCGTCAACACACACTCGTACCGTTTTCACTCGCAACGGACCTGTGCCTGTACACCTTTTGTACACGTTACGTTTTAAGGTATGTAATAATATACCTACTGTACAACATACATGCATGTCATACTCGTGTATGTTTTGTAGACAAATAGATCTACTTAGGTACAAATAGGTGACCTCAGCCGCGGCGACGCGCGTGAAAATATTCCTTTTGTACCTACCGTCCAAAACGGATGTTTGACATTGTAACGCCACTGTTTACTACTGCGTGTACCTTAATAATATTATTACAACAGGCATAACAGCGAGCCGCGGCGGCAGTGGCGTAACTGTAAATTATCGTTAATCGCCGAACGGGTATAAACATATATTATCCACAGTCTAATGCCACCGATTATTATTATAAGTAGCCGATCGGCATACCTAATTATTACCAGAGATAGGCCCCACTGCCCCAGGGATTTATTATGCCGAGTTTGCGTGTTTTCAATTAATATTTCAATTCAAAGCACAATTTGAAGTAATTGTTTTATTTTGCGTATTCAGCTCTGTTTCCCTAGTAAATAATAAATAATGCATATTTATTGTTATATTCGTATTTTAAGCGCATACCAATGTCACGTTATTTATATGATAAATAACCTACCTTATACATTTTTTCTGGAAAAAAAGAATTTGAAAATATACTTGGCTATTTTTAACCCAGCTGAAATTCGTTTTTCCCATAGATATCAAGTTTATAAGTTATTAAGTTCATTTGACCAATTTTGGAGAAAATAAAATTTTTCTTTGTGATAAAATCTTGCATACTTTAAGGATTTTTAGAAAATCAAGTCCCTATATAGTTCTGATTATTATTACTATTCAATATTCATTAGTATTTAAAATCAATAGTTATAGGTAGGTTTATAGGAAGCACAAGCATGGTCGTTGCATGGGGAGGGATGCCTTGTGCAGACCAAGGCGAATGTCCATCACTCTCGGCATTATGTGACGGGTGTTCTTAAATAATGACTATATAAGAGACCCTCGACTCGGGGGCAAGTTTAATCATTTTTCCAAGGGAGGAATGAATAAAAAAAAAAATGTTATATTGTTACTTATGTATTATACATAGGTAACGTTTAAAATTATAATTCATAGCTACAATAGTCTATGTATTTGAGTCACTCTTAAAAAAATATATATATATTTCTTGTCACTTTGCACAAACAACATGTTATAAAATATGTTGTAAAATAGAAACACACATAATATTAGACACCTATTATAGATATTGACGAGAAAAAGAACACATGATATAAGTAGTTTTATTGCTTCTGTAGAAATTTATAAAAAAATCAATATTTATAAATTGTGTATTAGATAAATATATAATTTATTTATTTATAATAGTAAACGGGATAGGCCCTTGACATTTATATAAAATTAATAATTAACAAAATAATGTTTCAAGGACATTTTTTATATTTTACTGTATAGGATTATAAGACCAATGTTTATTTATATTATACAGTTATTATTTTATAGGAATATTAGTGTTATATTTACTTCTATGTTATGACTTTTAGTACCTCTATTTCTATCGCATTTCAATAAATACAATACTGCAAAACTATAGAATATTTTCAAATATTGTTTCTCCAGTGATTATGTAATGTAAACACCTACAATATGTCAGACAAGTGAAGTGTTATTACAACCTTGCTACACTGACAACAATTTATTAAATAACATAAGTATACAGATACATTTTTTATCAATTTTATTGTAATAATTTTCTCAATGCTTTCTCATAGTATGTTTATATATTCAGCCTTATTTACATTATCATGCCGGAATGTGAATAACCAATATTGGTGTGGCCTCCTGTTAATAACACAATGACACTGTAAATTGTATTCATTGTTGTAATAAAAACATCAGGAAAATAACTGGTTCAATGATAGTTCACATCAGTCAAATCATGATGAAATATAAATTATTAAAGACATAAAATAATTAGTTAATTTGTTATGTAAACATAATTATATAAAACACATAAATATTAAACTATATAATAAAAAACTTAATTCAATATTAAAATAAAAATAACAAATCGTATGTTGAGATCGGTAGAAATACATAGTGGATAGTTACTATGCTCACAAAGCTGGATCAATTAATTTGTGTTCATATTATCTAAATCTGATTTACAAAATAAACTTATAAGATCTTCTACCCATTTAAGTTGAGCACTGCTGTCAGGATTCAAACACACTAATTGGTTTTTACAAGCTTCATTATTTTTCACTGTATTATTTTCTACAGAAGAACTTTGTAAATCGTATGAACTTGAGTTATAAACTTTAGGTAATGTTTTTGTACACTTAGAACTTTGTGTCAACTGTTCCAACAGACCTTCAAATTCAGAATTTTTATCATTGGTCATTTCAGTATATTTAAATCTTTTAGAGCAGGGTTGTGGACTTTTTAACCGCTTTAAACCTCTTGCCAAAGGTTTTGAATCCATTTCACTATCTTTTTTAATTGTATTATCATCAAGATGATTTTCATTATCATTATACTGTTGAGATGTCGTCAAAAAACTTTTTACAAGACGATTCGGTATTGGAGTGTTTATTTCATTTTTTGTATACTCCAGAGCAAGAATACCAGCTTCTACAAATAAAAATAAAATAAAAAAACAACATAATTTATTTTTTGTTTAAATGATAAAACAAATTTAAATGTTATACCTGTTAGCTGAATAACCTTTCCGCTGTTTAAAATAGAAGATACAAAAGAAGTTTCATCTACTGGTTCAATGGACTTTTCCAATAATTTCAATACAGAATTATCTCCATCTAAAATATTAATGATATAATACACAATAAAATAAAAAAATGTACCTCAATTTTAATTATAACATTTAAAAATTTGACAGAATAAAACTTACGTTTTAACCCAGATATATCTAGGAAAAACGATTCATTTGAATTGTTTGAGTGTAAATCAGGATCCATATTTGTTTTGTTATTGTTATTTTGCTGGCTATTAGTTTTTGAATTTAATTTTGAATCATCTGTGAAAATAATTTAATGTTAATTCAGATAAAACCAAGTTGTTGTAGAAGTAAAATATTAAATCCTGTTAACTTGATTTGGTAATACTTATAAAATATAAACCATTCTCAGTTTTTACAATGCATTGACAGCAAAACTTAAAGAAAAATCCAAATGTTGCTACTTTTAAATTATCTCATTAAGTAAAACATGAGTTCAAAACATAACCATACAATAAATTTTCAAAATAAATTAATTAAAAACTGAATAATGAGCATACAAAATAAATAAATTAGTAAGTATTGACTAGTCAGTGGCGGACTGGACGACCGGGATACCGGGAAATTTCCCGGTGGGCCGGTGCTAGCATAAAATATAAATTTTGTTATTATTAGTATTTACTATTAATGATTACTTTAGTACCTTTATGCAAATATACAATAGTTATTTTATTTTGTTTTATAATAATTAATTAAAATATTTAAAAGCTAAATTGTATTTACAAAAAAAAAAATGTATATATATATATATATATATATATTTAAGGGGCCGTTAGTACGCTGAGGGCCTCTAAAATTATGATTTTCCCGGGCTGTTTTTTTCTCCCAGTCCGCCACTGTGACTAGTCTAGAAATAGAGGACACAACATTGTCATTTATCTTATTTAATGAGGAATACTAAGTAATAAAATTAACTAATAAATATTAATGGATCATTATGTACTATAATATGTATTTAATATATAAATTGACCAAGTGTTATATATAAAAATTAAAATTTGCATAATAATCAAATTGGAGTTCATTTTAATAATTTATTAATAAATTTAAAGATTTTTTTATTATACATAATATATATATATTTATATAATGATATGAGTTTATATTTAGTTTATTATTTTTAAGTGGGATGTATTTCATTTAAAACTGATTAAAACAGAAATCAAATAATTATACTGTTGGAGAATCGGTCCATTCACCATTCATGTTTTTTATACAATTTGACTATATACATAATAAACTGATGAATAATAAAATATACTATTATTATTATTATTATTATTATTATTCACATTTAAAAAAATGTTTCTTCTTAATCTACCTTCTATTTTAAATTGTGAGACATTTGATGACAGCCCTGCTGGAGTATTGGTTTTTTCTTGAACAACAATATTAATTTGAGGAACTGTGTATGAACATTTGTCCTTATTTTTGACAAACTAAAAAATTAATTAATAAACAAATTATAAAAATAAAGTAAAAAATATAATAAAAATTAATAATTATCACTGATAATTAATCTTATCATTATTTTTTTCATATTTTTAATGATGATTATTTTTAACAGCATTTTAGATTTATAAGTTGATAAGAAAAAAAATTAAGATAACTATTCCTTTTTACCAAAAAAAAAAAAAAAAGTATACCTAATTGCCTAATTAATTTAAATAAAAACTCCGCTATTAAATATAATATGATAAATTGAAAACCAAAAATTTACTTTGTCTATTATATGAAATATTTCCAAACATGTTATTTTAGCAAGTTCCAAAGGAGTTTTGCCTAATTTATTAACTAGTTGGAAGTCAGCGCCCTCATTCAATAATCGTTCAACTCCTTTAAAACATTTACAAGTAACACACCAGTGCAATGGAGTATTTTTGAAGTTCTGAAAAAAATATTACTATCATTAATATCTTAAAAGAATAAAAAATATATTTATTTTTGAAATTTTTATACTTGTAAAGTAAACACTAATTACATCATTAGAATATTTAGTTTTTCCAAGAACTATGTATATTTATACTAATGATATTATTACTAATGAAAACTACACACATAACTATCCTTGTGAATTCATTATATTATACATTAAATATGGCTAGCTAATAAAATATCCTTAAAAAGTTTTCATTTAGTTTCTACCATATTTTTTTAGAACCATGATACTGCACAAAGCTATTATAATTAACTTTAATAAAATATACCTACTATATCTGTAGAATTAATGTCACAGCATAAATTATTCAGTAATATATCAATGCATTCATATGCACCAAGAGATGCTGCAATATTTAAAGCGGTGCGTCCAAGTTTATTCTGGGCATCGTATTTACATGTTTTGACAGTCGTTAATATATATTTTAATACTTCTGGTTGATTATTCATACACGTTAGGTGCAAAGCATTGTTTCCATACTATACAAAAAAAAAAATAATAATAATATAAATTACAAAGTCAAACAAACATAAAAATTATATTCTTATTAATTTTTAATTTTAAAGTTTAAATTTCATAAAACTGGGTGAATTTTTGTAAATCAAATAACAACTCTATCACTCTCTTTTAAAAATATTTTTGTTTGCAATAGATAGTTATAATTATGTGTCTTATAAATAAAGAAGTTTTAGAACAATTTGTGAATTGTGTAAGAAGTTTTAATGTAATAAATATTAAATAAGGATAAATAAATAGTTTTTTTTGTATATAATAGCTTAAGTCTATTTAAAATGAAAAAAACAATAAAGTAATAATATTTATGGTTATCGATAATGAGTAGGGTTCGGATTTTGAGGCATATGTCTTTTTTTTTTTTTTTTGGTAAGTGACAAAAAGACCATTTTTTCTTTTTTGATATTTTGTGTAAAATTATATATTAATTACATTAATTTTGAATATTTTTAGGATACAATATGTGCTAAGATATGACGAAAAAAATAAATTATGACATGTAGTATGTTGTTAATGTTATGTTTAAAATAACTGGTAATAGTTAGAAAATAACCATATTATGATTGTACTTTATTATCAGTGATATAGGTACGAAGTATTTTGATCATTTTTATTGAAATATATATTTTTTTACCTTTTGTAATATTTGTATTGCTTTTTAAATCATTTAAATTGCCTTAAAATCTGAACTCTAATAATGAATATTTATTTTATTTAATTAAAAAACTAGTTTTAAATTAAATTGTTGTAGCATTGAAATAAAGGCGGATGAATTCAAAATCAGGTAGCGGTGTTAATATTATCTATAATTATTATTAATCTTTAACAGTATTTTTTGTGAATATTACCTATTTCACACAGTATTATATAGGTAAAAAAAAAATTATATCACATAACATCGAGTGTCATGTATTATACACAAAACTATGTAGAATGTTTAACTCCCTAGTACAACACAAACTTAAGCTTATAGGATTAGTATATTTATATTTATTGTTTTTATAAACATAATTGGAATATGATCATTAACATAAAAACATAAGCGTTTTTTACACTGAAATATCATTAGAAGGAATATGTAATCTATATTGGATTGCTTTGCATTTTAAGTGCCAAGCATTTAGGTGATTTAACGATTAGTTTTGTCGTGAGTGAACCATTTGAATGTGTATGTCGCATAAAATTACAAGGTGCTACAAATTTACACTAGAAGCAAAAAAAAAAAAAAAAACAAACAAAAATGGTGGCATTCCATAAATACAACGAATATCTTAGAACAATTTTTTAACCATATTAAAAACACTTTTCAACTTTAATTGACAATCTTTATTCATCTTAAGTGATCTAATTTCAAATAAAAGTAAGATCACATGTATAGAATACGACACCATTATCAAAAATTATTATAGGTAAAATACACATTTTTATTTATTTATTAGATTATGAAGGAAGCGAAGGATCTATTTTATTTTTATAACAATACAAGGAGGAACCCAATTTTATAACAAATAAATCATCCAAAGATTACGGTTTAAATTTATTAGCTCAACTAAAGGGATGGGTCTTTGTTGACAATTCGAAACATTTTTTTTAATTAGCTGGTTGGGAGTGTAGTTGGTGATAGATCTAGGAACATGAAAATGATATGTAGAATGTTAGTTAAAAGAAGGAGCCACAGCATATAAGTTAATTAGGAGTTAAGTAGAGTTTACAGAACCACTAATTCATTTTAGAAGAAATCTTATATTAAAATAATTTCACCTATCTGCTAGTGAGCGAAAGTTTAGGGAATTCAATACGGGCAGATATTAGAGGGGGGCATGTTCAATATTTAACTAAAAAGCATCGAAATTAAAACATATATAATCGCAATACAATAAATATCGCATATCAGTTTTTACTACTAGACAATAGTGACACTCTTAAAATATAGTAAAAGATCATAGGTCTAGGTCTAATGAAATATACATTGTTAAATAGAGTAAAATTAATGTTCTAATTATGAAATATCAAAAAAACCAGTAACCTTGTCCAATGAACTAAAAGGTGATACGTTGTAAAACAAGTCTGTTTTGATCCCATTTAAATCACCAACAACACAAGATTGATAGAATCTTTTCTTGGCAAATTTATCCGTTTTCATTGAGAAAATAAATGTTGTTTTGTACTCAATCAGCTCAGAACATGTAAATTAATTAAAAGTCAATGGTAAAGAAACTTTGAGTAAAATATTTGCAATCTGTAAAACAGCAATACCAATAGATGCATAAATATAATTAACTAGGTGTATCATACATATTTTGGAAAATATACTAATGATAACTTTTATAATTGACAAGAAAATGAATTATATACCGATAAATTCCATATTTCCACACTAATTGCTCAGTTTGTTATTTTCCAAAATTCAGTCGTAGTTTTCAGAGATTTAAACACATTTGGTACTATTTCTACGTACTTAGTATAGCAAGACGTAGACGTTCAATCGACGATGCTCTTAAAGATAAAATGTTTATGGTAACGGACCATAGATTAGTATATAGTACGGACATAGACCTTATACTCATATATAAGTATAGTAAGGAGTACCTATAAAGTATAAGGTCTATGGTAACGGACCATGCTACTGTAACATTGTTGATAAGTGGCTGTAAATGTGTGATAAGCGTTATCTATAAATACAAAATATTTATTTGCCCGTTGCTGTCCATTGAAATTTGAAGTATCGACTATACGGTTTGTCTTTGTTAGCTCTTGGATTTATGTTAATGTTGATTTATGAGAATGTCTGAATCAAACAAAAAAACCGGAGGATCATGTTGCGCAGTTGCAACGTGTAAAAATTATGCACGAATAACCAAAAGAGATGGAAATACAAGTATATCCTATCACAGGTACAATATTAGTTAACTTACCGTAATTATGTTAGGTACCACGAAGATGTATACTTAATATATTTAATTCTGAACATAAATATGTACTATGTACATTAGAGAAGTCATCATTTTTATATTATTGCGTAGATTTTGAGAAATCCTTTGGCCTTTTATTAAATTAATAATCAAGGAATTAATAGGGTACTTATTGAAATTTAGTATTTCTATACTATGAATTAATATCCATTGGATGATCTGGTATTTTCTATTTTTTTTTTTTTTTTTGTTATATATAGGTTTATTTATTATTATATTATCTATTGTAGGTATATATTATTCAACTGATAATTTTTTGTTTTAAATACCCAAAAAGTTTGGTTTGTAAATATTTTTAAACTTGTTAATGTAATATGTTAAAACTATATAAAGAGAAATATTGAACAGTTTATCATAAGTAGGGACTTTTTTCATTCTTCGTTCTATTGCCTGAAGTTATACCTACTAAGAGATTTTTTAATTTTAGAACATTTAAAAATAATTGTTATTACTTATAAGTATCTTTATATAAATTTTTAAATCTAAAAGAATGATAACAATTTTATAAAACAGTTACAAACCACAATACCAATTGATTGGTCCTATAAATACTGTGTTACCACTTAAATTATTATGATTATTTTATAATACATTTACTATTATTTCATAATATAAACCAAATACTAAGTAGGTACTTGACACAGGTTAATTTATAACTTATTTTCTTCAGCTTATATTAGAAGGTTAGTATCTATTATAAATTTACTAGGATTAGTTTAGTAGGTATCAAGATATTTTAACATTTGTGAACTATAAATAATTGTTTTTAAAAATAAAATATAAATACATTATTATTAATTTTTAGATTTCCAAAGGATTTAGAACGCCAAAAATTATGGGCACTAAAGTGTAGAAGAGGAGATAAATGGAATCCGAGTTTGGCTTATATTTGTTCTGAACACTTCAGTAAGGATCATTATGTTCGTGATTTAAAATCAGAACTCCTAGGTAATTAGTATATGGTAAACTAACCTAGAAGCTATTATTTTTTTACTTAAAATATAGTAAAATATACTATATCATTTTATAAAAATATTAAAAAAACATAAAATTATTATCATATTTTAAAGGATATACTCCTAAAGTGCGGTTACTGAAGCCTGATGCGATTCCAACCATTAATTTGCCAGCTGATCTCAACCAAATCAAAGAAGTCTCTCAATCAACATTACATCGTCGACAGAAAATGGAATCAAGAGCAAAAAAACAGGTAAATAATATAATTTATTATAATAAAATGGGCAAATATCTTTCAAACTACAAACTATGTAGTAATAAAATAAATGTAAGTTATTTATTTTCCTTCAATTCATATTTTGAAAATCATACAAGCCAATAAACAATCAATGATTCAAATAAAATATCAACATAGGTACCTAGTTATTAATGGTATTAATAATCTGTTAATTATTATTTTTCAATATTCATAGTATTATCTAGTAATATATTCTTAATTTATTTATTATAGGACCATGATAATCTCATCACCACAATTTTGAATTCAAGTGCATCATCAACAATAAGTAATGAAGAAACCACACTGCATATAAATACACATACATCATGTTTACCTGACTATGAACAATTATATAATAAACTCCTTAATGAACATACAGAATTACAAAACAAGTATAGCTTACAAAATGAAGAACTATTATATTTTAAACAATCTGATATTAAATTAAAACAAATCAATGAATCACTTAGATCAGGTTTAAAAGTTTTAGAAAAACAGTTAAGGATAACTAACTTACTTATAAAGCAATCACAGAAAAAAACAACAAAACAAATAAAACTACTTTTATAAAATAAAAATACACTAAAACTTCAAAAACTGAAAAGATTAATGACTTAATAATAATGTTCTGTGCAAATAAAAGTAAAATAAAGTTTACCTATTTATTTTTTTATAATTATAATATTATTTATTTTGTAATGTATATATTTATTTTAAATTATGTACATGTATTTAACATAATATTTAGTTTGTTTTAATAAATATTAAATGCATTAGTTTCATAATTTTATTGATCTCACTCACTCATACTTATACAAAATAAAAATTTAGGTATTTATATTGGCTTATAAAACTGTTTAAAATGTAATTAAATAAAATCAATGAAATAAAATAATCACTACTGTAAAACCAACAGATCATACGCTCTACTCAGTATCTTAAAGAATTCAATATTATAGGTACATAAATGCTAGTATATTTAAATAAACATTCATTGGACTTAAAACCATTATTATAAGTGCTTAAATATGTACTAATAAACCATTAAAATATGCACAAAAAATGAAAAAATAGACATTAAATTCTAAAAAATGTATATATAGGTGAGTGTGGACTATTTGACAAATGTAATAACTTTTTTTCTATTCATTATTTTCAATTTTTCTTTTTAAAATCAATACCAAGGCACTGCTCTACATTTAAGTTGCATTAAAATATGTTTTTTAATTAGAAATTAGAATACTTTAAAACAGAAAAAAAGTTATTGCATTTGTCAAATAGTCCTGACTCACCTGTATATGTATGTTTACTCGTATTTATTTATAATTTAAAATTATAAATACGAAAAAAATGTTTCTTTGTATTTTTAGTTGAACTTTTTCTTGTTGTTTTTTTCAACAACTAAATTAATATATAATTGTCACACATATGTCACAGACAGGGAAACGAAGCGGGGGGATTTGTTTGTTTACATGACTATGAGGTAACTTCTACTATCTATAAACCTTGACTTCTAAGCAGAGTACATGAACAATAATAATAAATAAATTATCGTACCTAATCAACGTTGAACGTAATAGTGCAATAAGTGCATATAAATTTTCAAAAATTAAGATTTGAATCTTTATCAGTTCTATATTTAGTCCAAAAGTGGTCAAAATTGTTTGATACTTTTATCAAGTCTTTAAAATGATTTTTGATATTCCTAAGAAACCGTCCTGAAAATTTCAAAATTCAGTCCCAGAATATGTGTATGGAGCTATGATTAAAAAACTTCAGTTAATTTCATGAAAATTTAATTAACGACACATTTTACCATTTCTATAGTACCTAGTATTTCTTAAATCCCAAACATCGAAAAAACTTTAAAGTACTTACAAGAGAAAGCATTTATTATACAACATAGGTATAATCAATAAGGAACTAAATATAATTACTGTTTTTGTAATTTAAACTATGCGCAGATAATACCAAAACCACTTTTGTAGCATTTACATATTGCTTACCTTAAATAGGTGTTTTTCTTTATCCTGGGAAGTTTTATCAGTCTTTGAGAAAAAAATACCATAGAAACAAATATTTCATTATAGTAACTGAAGTTATTAAAGTAATAACTCATAACTATAAAATTGGACTTACTTATTTTCATAAAATACTAACAACACTCAAATACAGACTTCATAAATATTCTACAAATTTTTAACTAAGTATACAATTTTGAAAATATTTATTTTCATTAAACAATTTTTTTGATTAGCACATGCATTTGACATGCAAATTTTAAATTTAACATATCCTTACTCAAAAACATTCATAAGGTTTTTTCAAGAGTTTAAAGTTAGAATTTTCATTCCTGTATATTTCACAGGAGCTTAGCACAGAATCATTTTACTTAAAGGATTTTTACACACATACACACACATATATATACAAAATATATAAAATAAATACATGTACCTACTGATTAAGAATTGTTTTACTCAATCACCATATTTCTAAAAATACCACCTCACATTTGCTCAATTATTATTTGATGATCATACATGATAATACACCTTGTCATTTAATTTATTAACCTGTAAGTGAACTAAGGTAAAAATACCAATGTGTTTTAGTAAAAATAATAAATATAAATATAATTCAAAATTTCAAACTGATATGATAATAAAAATATAATTATATACTTAAATCTATACCTAAATAATATAAATGAATTAAAAGTATGACTAAAATTGGTATGAATATGAAAAAAAAATGATACAATTGAAGGATTAGTTCTAATAATAATTTAGGTCGATTTTACAGTATCCAGGAATAACAAAATTTAAATGACTTTCTAAGCTTTCATAATATGAAGAGTGATGACATTATGTATAATAAAAACATTTTGTTTTTATAAATATGTTTGAATTGGCGCACAAATTCATATTAAGAAATAATAAATAATACTTAATCCAATAAAGTATTACGTAGGAACATTATTTGGACTAAACCTTCAATTATTATATCAATAAAAATAAATAATTAATGGAAAATAAAATACTCACAAATAAACATACAAAAGTAAAACAAATACATAAATATAATTATTAAATAATGATTTTTGTTATGTTTTTTTGTATCAATTAAAACCAATTCACATTTGACTAAATGTTACTTATACAATAATACATTTTATTTAAATAGATTTGGTAAGTTTAATATTTTTTTATGCAAAAATAAATTTAAATGATTTGTATACTCATGGTAGATTCTTGAATAGGATAGTTAAATAGAATTAGTAATTTAAGATATAGTTGACCTTGGTTGTACGACTAGTAGCTGAGATTGTAAATATCAAAGTATGTACATGACATACATGATAATTAGTTATGAAAACTGTTTCAAGCTTATTTATTTAAAGTCATAACAAAATTCATAATTAGGTGGATCGGCAGGTACAGAAGGTGGATCTTGAGGAATATCTACGCCAACTCCTTCAGCATCTAGCAGTCTAAGTTTTATCTCCATTGATAATAACGTCTCCAAATCATTTTCAGCTTCTTTACTAGTCATTTTATTTCCTAAATAATATTTTAAATATTAAAAAATTAAAAATACAATTTACAGTGAATAAATAATGACAAACAACATTTTTCTCCAACACAAGTAATTAAAAATGAATTTACACATATGTATGTTTCAATACTTACCTAAATAACTTTTAATTATTCTATTTTAGTTAAAGATAAGCTAAGTAAAACTGTTTTAAATATTTCTAACTACTGTATTCCAAATAAAATTTTTCAAAAATAAATTTAATAGTGAGTTTGATATTTCAAAATAATATTTAATTATTATTATTTATTAAATTAATGAACTAATAAGAAAAGTTTAATCAAAATATGTTTTAAGGTAGATAAAAATATATTTACAATGAGATTATACACTAAATTATATCAGAAAATAATTTTAAATCCATATTAAAATTTAATAATGTACATTTTCACTTGGTAATCAAAACACTTTTGTCGGGAAAACTATGTACTCTATTTCTTAAAGGAATAATAGTTTTGAAGGCATACATATTACATTTTACAAGTTACAATCATAATTTTCAAATATATTTACCTAGTAAAGCATTGATGCCATCAACCCAATAATCATAAACCATTTCATCTGGAGCGACAAAATAAAATGGAGCCATTTCGCCAGCATCTAAGTTCAATGAGAAAGCTAGTTGATGTGTAGATTTGCGACCTCTAAATAAAAAAAAATTAGAATAGGTTATTATGAATTGAAATTCGTATGCAATATAAATTTTAATAGTAAAATATACTTTCAATTTTTCGAACAGATATTAAAATAATAATTGTACAGTACAAATTTAATAAAATATACCTCACTCAAATAGTAATTTATGATGAATGGAATTAAATAGTGAATGTATAGCAATTTTGCAGAAATATTGAAATAGATATTAATGGAATTGTAATTCTTCATCACAGATTGACATTTTTGCATTTCTTATTATCCTTTCAATATTTGAAAAATTTTTGTTTTTATTTCATAATTACTAGAGAAGTTAAATACAAAGATCAATGTTAAAAAAAAAAACTACTTATGATAACTACTCTTTTATTTTATATGCTACGCTATGATTTGATAAAAAATATGTTTTTGATAATTTGTTTTAATATTTAACTATTGAATATTTTTTAGTGGACATTGTCAAATTTGTTCTCTAGGCACACAGCCAAAATTAAATAAATCACAAAATAAGCACATTTAAATCTGAAATATAATTATAAGAAATAATAATATACCATTTATTTGTGTTTGATTACTTAATCATTTCTAACTAAATTTGAAATAAAATGTGCAAAGCCAAAACACATAGATCTTAGTCCAAGTAATTATAACTATATTTTATGTGTCAAGGTAAACTTATAACTAACATCTTTAATCAAAATGTGTCAAATGAATATCTTTGGATTATAATTTTAGAATAAAAATAATTTTATAACAGATATATTTATTTGAAAAATCAACAACAGAAGAATAAAAAGAAAAATAATAAGGAACAAAAATAAAACTTGCTTAATTAAATATCAAAGAAGGCAAAGGGGTGACTATAAGAATGACATTAGTATATTATACAAAAAATAAAATATGAAATGGCTAATTTAAAATGATATGAAGTAATAATGTGTTTAAGAGAATATTAAATATATTAAAAAATGAAATTAATTTTTTTTATAATACAGTGATATTTTTGTTAATGATGATTTTTAATAAATTAATATCTTTGATTAATGTTGTTTTATTATTAAAAAAAATTACTTGGCATCTTTCATATGAGGACAGTCTTTACCGGTAAGCAATGCTTTGATATCAACTACGTTTAACTTATGAGGAAGCTCTTCAATTGAAGGAACACTTTTGTCATCACAGTCACCATAGTGTAAAACTTTATGATTTTGCGATAATCTCACAAACCAAAATTTATCTTTCACTCTCTAAAAAAATAAAAAATAATAATAAAGAGATATATTTGAGATTATAAATCATGATTTAATATATTCAATAGATATTATAATTGTAAATAGATTCATGGTAAATTAACCTGTCCACGTGGAGAATATTTGGTAAACCGAGTACCATCTACCATGTAATTCAGTCGTTGTTTTTTAATAAGTTGTACAATCTCAGGTGTAACCAATTCTTTCAGTTGTACAATAGGACGTGCATGGCTTTCCCATTTTTCTCTACAAATTTGTTCTTGTTGCCATAGATTAGTTATTTCAGAATATGTAAGAGTGGATAACTTCTGCCGTAATTTTTCCATATTAGCTGGTTGAGAAGCCAAAGCTCTAGTGATTTGTTCCTTAACAACACTTAATACCTGAAAAATATGTGATGAATAATTAAATAATTATTATAATTTATCATTATAGTCGTAATTTGTAATACACAGAGATTAATAACTAACAAATTTTATCTGTTACATATACCTTGACAAAATCTTCTGTAGTAGCTCTCATTTCTTTCCAGGTTTTATTCAGTAGTACAATACTAACACAATATAATTCATGGAAAGGATGATCATGACTAAAGAATATTTGGTGGAATGTCGTGTTTTGTTCACTGGGAAGTTCACCAATTCTAAGTATATTGCAGAGTAAGCGTACTAATTCTACTGAAGATCGACCAAAAGGACATTCATGTTTATCTGCTCTACATGAATTTTCAAGAACGACCTACAAATTATTGTTAATATAAATATCTAATTCCCATAGTAAATAATTTATTTGTCATACTTTAGTATAAGCATCAACATGATTACGAGCAAAGTACACCATGCAATCTAATGCCAACATTCCAGGTGGAGTTTCTGTAAAGTCCAATGCAGGGTTTATATCATCCTTAAACCCCAATTTATTGTAATCTTTGGTGAATGGGCTGATTTGTCGTCGATTAGAATCACCAATAGAATTATCCAAATCAAATTCAATTTTACGCAACTCCTAAATTTGAAAAACAAACATCAATAAAAATGAAATGAAATTCAAAAATGTTTTTGTACTAAGTGAACCAAAAGTTTAAAATAATTTATTCTTGTGTGATAAATTTTAATTAAAGATCAATAACTAATAATAGAAATATAAGATAGAATAACATTTAAATTATAAAATAGAAGAGACATGCCTCTGAATAGTTCTTTAAAGTTCATCTATAAAATCATTGAAAATATAAAATTAAAATAATGGATACCTTAATTTTTTCATGAGCATCTTGATCCTGTGGGTCCATTTTGGTCTTCATTCGTTCCTCGAGAAGCCCAAAACACAAAGTTTGCATAACATAAAGTTGATGAGCCATTTCAGATCCAACCTCACCAGTTAATGTTTGTATGATATTTCGCAAAATAACATTACGAACTTGTTTACTACATAAAGTACTGGCAATAATCTTCCGTTTAGCTGGATCGGCTTTTAAAAACAAAGCATTTATCAAAGATAATGCATTTTGTTGTATAATGGG
Organism: Therioaphis trifolii; assembly: GCA_027580255.1. NCBI lineage: Eukaryota > Metazoa > Arthropoda > Insecta > Hemiptera > Aphididae > Therioaphis > Therioaphis trifolii. The sequence goes on along the minus strand of CM050404.1, from coordinate 144,977,357 downwards.
ATTTTGATTTTCAAGCCGCAGTACAAGATTTGGAAATCCTACTTCTTTTTCTACTTGACCATACTTGGCAGAACTGTTTAAAACAATACTTTCGAGTATAGATAGTGAATATTGAACAACTTTGGCTTCCTGAGGTCTAGATGTTTGACTATTAACATAACTGGCAACCACATTAATAAACGGAGTTTCTAAAATGTCCCAAGAAACGATTCCATGTTCCATCAACTCGACAAATGAAGCTAGTGCATAAGCTAACATTGTTCCTTGGCATTTTCCTGAAGAGAAAAAAGAACTAGTCATATTTCAACATTAAAATGTTATCAAATAATTAAATAGTAAGCATACCTCTTTCAATTAGACTAATAATAAGAGCCAATCCTTGCTTATTAATGAATTCAAGAGAAAATGTTATGTCCGTACTGCATTCAGCTAACTTTTTCAGAGCAGTAGTTCTTTCGAGTTGATCGTCTGAACCTTCAGATAGTGTCTGTAGAGTCTGTAGAATGTCATGGGCAATCTTCGAAGGAGAAAATGCTAGTCTCAACACGGAACCGTTTTTTATCTCATTTCTATTTTTTTCAGTTACATAGTTTTGATTAGTTTTCTCAGAAAACTTTAGGGCGTATTGTTCAGGATCAATTAAGTCCCAGCCATTACACAGTTCCTGAATTATATTTGTTAGAGGTATTTTCTGGTTGAGTTCTTTAAGTTGAGGATTTTCGGATTCCATCTCAACCGCTATTTTCACAATATTGGTGTCCATTGAAGGCATTTTGTCTGGTTTATTTAAACTCATAAATGTTTTGAAAATTCAGTTTAAAAGATAAAATTCTGAAAAAAAAAAAATTAGAAACATTATAAACAATAAACACTAATTGAACAAACACATTAATTGATTAGTTCACATATAAAAATAAAACTACACGTTTTTCTTGGTGAGATAAACTAGAGATTATTAAAATAATACAATTTATATAGAAATAGGGGAACCAAATATATGCCAAAAAAAAAAAAACTAATTATGTGTCCTTACACAATTCAAATATGAATTCTAATAGTACAATAAGTCTAAGATTATAAAATATTTTAAGTCAGAGTGGTCCAACCTTTTTCGGTATGCAGGCAAATGTATTCATAAGGTTTAAAAGATAGGTCAAAAAAAAAAAAGGAATAAACGAGTGAAGGACCTAAATTTAGGAAAAATCTTTAGATATACAGTAATTTGTTATTGACTTTTTATTTTAACTAATATCATCTATAAATTGATATCATGTATATTTTAATGATTACCCAACATGCAACTGTATCTGAATCTGTTACAATAACATTTTAACCATGAAATGTAGTTTCACAAATTTAGATTTAAGAGGGTCGATGAAACAGCCCTGACGGACCATTATCTTGGACCACACCATTTTGAGCAATTGCACAGAACATATTATTACATTTATAAATTAATATTTAAACGCATTTTAAACGATGTTTTTTCGGATTAATAATGCGAATTACTTACTGGTTTCAAACAGTTCTTTTTGGTAGAACTAAACCATTTTAACTTTAATTATTTCAGTCACGTCATAAACGTCGGAGCAGCAAACGTCATCGAGGTGTGATTTCCTAAACCGACTACGGGACCCTACCAAACGGATTTAATATTATAATTCATTCAATAAAACAGTTCACCTTCGTGGAATCAACGCTTGTGTCGTCTCGTCGTGAAAACAGCGCGAGAATTAAGTCGCAAAGCGACAAAAAAAAAAAAAAAAAAATCAAATACGAATTATCTCATAACATCGTACATCGAATGTATTGATAATGATCACTAGTCATGATCGGCAAATTTTAACCGTAACGTTCGTATGGGAAAATGTTCGGCGACTTAAGTGATTTGACACGTTTGTGACGGACGTTTTATTTATTATTATTTTTTTTTTTATTACGTTAATTTATTATCGTTAATCAACAATGAACAAGGCCGTGTGTTTGTGTTTGTAGACGAATATTGAAGTGATACAACTGGGATCTGATAAAAATCGAAGCGGCGAATAGCGGACGTGATACGGCCGTAATCATACAGGGTTTATAGATTATAATCTATAAACCTTGGTAATCATAGACCTATTATCTCTTTTCTGCAACTATAATAGTCAAACGTCGTTATTAAACTTCCAGCGCTATCTGTCGTCTCCGACCGGTCGATGTTGACGTTACTGGCGGCGCCGTCAATGATATCACACATCATATGATGTGATATGCGATAAAACGTGAACATTTTTCGGCCACCGACCGAGTCGAGTGCGAAATCGTCGACTCAGTCTCAACTCTCAAGACGTTCGTTGTATATAGTCGGTAGGACCTTGGACGGTAGAGTGTTTAATTCAAAATCGATCGTTCGGTTCAGTGAAACGTTTAAAATTAGTCTTAATTTTCAAAAACATATTACAATGAGTAAATTAAACAAATTCATAAGGTAAGAAGGTCGAAAAGAAATCCGATCGACAATTTCAGATGACCTCGTCGAGTATTTTTAAACGTGCTCGCTACATTTTTTTCGCTTCTACACCTGTACACAATGTTATTTTGTTCCGATTAGTTTCACCCTTAAAGGAGCGTTATTCGGTGCGACAATATTCGGTTCGTCCGAGCTGGGCCTGTGGAAAGATGGCGAAACGTCCCGTGAAGTAGCGAAATTAATTATAGCCATTTTAACTCCAATCGCCAACAAAGCCAAGTCCGAAGTGCCAGAACAAGTAAACGATACATTTAACTAACTTTTTAGTGCAACATCATCATGAAACTCAGACCGGTTTTATGTTTTCTAGGTAAAGTCATCATTACCCTCAGTAGAAAATTTAAAATCTTCATCTACCGCGCATTGGAACAAAGGTGTATACAATGCCGGAGAGTTTGTTATCGACGTACCCAACAAATGTGCTTGCGCAGTGCAGAAAGTGTACCAATTAGTCGAGATTCAAGTGAATAAATCTAATGAAAATTGAAAAATGTTGTTTTGCCCTATCAATGCGTCACTGAGTTAATAAAATCATGTACAATGTGAATATTTAATAGCGATTACTTGTATAGTAAACTACTGTGAATTGTTTTTGAGCTATGTAAAGTTTGAACATGGGCGTTTGGCTCAGTTTTCAGTCTGTGTTGTACTTCATGATTCTGTTACTGAACTATTATAAATAGAACATTTTGTTAACAAATTTTATTTCATTGGCAACCCCATTGTATGTTTTTTATCTTATTGCTCATTTATCAATTAGACCATAGTTTGATTAGATATTATCTGTTGTTTTATTAACTTATCATGCAGAGAAACAGATTTGGATCAAGGTGACTAGGACGGTTCACAGAGAAACACAATATTTAATAATAATAATAAAAAAAAGAATTGTATGTACTTCATGTTTTAAATATTGAACATATAATTTCAAAATATTTCATAATGAAAACTTAAACAGACATTTTACAATATTGTTGAACATAAATATGTTCACTCGTGTATGACAAAACTTAACCAACATATTATTTTAAACTTAATTGAAAATTCAAGTTATTTAACAAATTGGTTATTGTATTTTAATTAATGAATGAATTAATACATCAATTGCTTCATGAAAATAAAAATGATAAAAAAATGTCATAGCAAGATTTACTTAAAATAATAATGTTATGATAATTGATGTTACGATAAAAATTAAAAACTAATAGCTTTGTTAGTTATGAAAAAAGTTGATGTAAAGATATCCAGTGTAAATAACTTAAGTTACAGTTATTACAGTAAAAATCACATTAGATAGCATATGTATGAAATGTTCTTTCATAATGTTGTTCAAATAGGTATACTTGAAATTTTATGTAATTAACAATGGACAGAAAAATACTGCTTATCGAATTTTCATCAAAATCTAAAATAAAAAAATTATAAATCTGTGCGTTGAAAATGTATTTTCCTCTTTATTTGAAAATAAATGTCAATTTTACATTAAGATATAGGAAGGACAATTTATAAGTAAATAGGTCTTTAAATTAATTTCATGTTTCAATACTAAATTTAATTAAATTTATGTATTGCAAATAAATGTATTGGTCATTATAAATTTGAGTCTCTGGTACTAAATCTAAATGATTTGTCTTCGTAGAAGTCAATACAAATTAAAAAACAATTTTGTTGAAATTTTCCTAATTTTCTGTTATGACCTGTAATTTCTTTGTTTTTTTAGTGCAGTGAAATTTTAGCATCTAAAACATGTCTGTACATAATTCCTAAAAAAATTGTAAGAAGTTAGGCAGATGCGTCCACTTCCATTTTTTCAACTCCGGCTCCTGCTTTGGACGGTTGATCGACCTCCATATTACAATTTTCACCAGATGCATTGTTGGCACTTTTTTGAGGCTTCTTCTTCTTTTTTTTGACAGGTTGCAAAATACCTCTTTGATTCACTGATGTTTTGAGTAAGCTCTAAACATAGTTATTAAAAATAGGTAAATTATAGTAAATTATACTTGTAATGGAAATAATGTTTTGAAGAAATGATTTTGAACTAAACTTATGGCATTTAGAATAAAACATAAAATTAAGTACTTTTTCAATAGGTCCAGTATAACTAGAGTTTGATGTCGTGACTACTATATTATGTGATTGAATAGAATTATATATTAACCCAACCAGTTAAAACCAAAGAGAATATTGTTACTAACGTAAATATAAATGAATAAAAAGACGACATACTTTACACCATAGGTATTCTTGGCTCCTTGGACAAGAATTGGTGGTGGTTGTCTTGAATTTTAAAGAAATAATATAATTTCTTAAGTGAAATGATTATGGGCAAAACTTTAATGTAATATACAGTGAATAAAATTTTAACTGTTAAACGCTAATAGTATTTTTGAGGTTTTTTAAGTATCATCAGTTACATATATAAAAAGGGTTTTATTAAAAATTTAAGTTACATATAAGAAATAAAATTTCACAAGTGAAAAATATTTGTAAATATTTTACAAGAACTATATTAAGTTTAGAAAGTAGTACATTTTTCGGCTGCATCCTAATTGTGTGCTAAAAAAATGACCAGTTTTGGTCAACGACCGAATTGCGTGTGCAGTTTTTATATGACAGGGTGGAGTTGCAATCGAGTATTTTTTGGGACAGGTACGAATTGCACGCGTTTAAGTTTGAGTAGACGACCGGTTTTTTAAATGTGATTTTTTAACATTGTAATTTTAATATATATTTTTTTTCAATGAGAAATATGAAATTGACGTTTTTCTGCTAATATTTGATCGAATTGAGGTTGTATGTTATTAATTCCAATTTTCAAAATTTATGAATGAGTAATTTTATAAAAAATGTTATTAACTTAAATATAAATAAATATATAATGGTGTGGGTAAGGGGTGCACACAACTCCACTCAGTCGCAAAAAAAAACTACGCGCGCAACTCGACCTAGATAATGATCTTCGCACACAATTTGGAAACACCGCATTTTTCCTCACCAGTCTATTTTACAATAAAATAATCTAGAAATTTTAATGAATTTAAATGTTTTTACAGTAGTTTTCCTTAAAGATAGGGAAAATTAACCCTAAAATACAGTTATTTCTGATTTAAGGAGAAACATATAGACCAAACATAACTTTTAGATAAATTTTATATATATAAAAAAAAAAAATAATGATAAAAAAACGCCATTAAAAAATCAGGATCTAAAATATTACTTCATGTATAGTGAATAAAAAATTGAAGCACTTATGCAGTATTAAATAAAATAATAAATTATAATGCTAATTTAGTCATTTACCAACCAAAATTTATATTTAAATCATCATATTATTTAAACATTGATGGTCCCTAAGTGCAATAGATTTATTTAAAAAAATATATAAATATTATTAAATGAGTGATATTTAAACTTCCTCAAAAATAAGTTTGTTACAAAAGACCATTGAACAAATTTTCTACCTACAACATCTCACCGCCCACCCCCTGTCCACCTCAAGATACTGTGTGCTACTTATTTTTTTCTTCTAATTTTCTTAATGTTACTTAGTTAAAATCAAATTTATATTTATTTCTGTTAATTCATATATTATTATTGTTAATGTAATTGTAATCTGTATTAACTTGTATTACTTAATATATATTCGCCGAAGCCAAATGCAATAAAAAAAAAAAAATCGAACAAATAAAATAATAAAATATTATAAAGTAGCAACAGAATTAGTTTTTTATTTTAACTTTTTTAAATTCTAATTAAATAAATATGTAATAAAACCCTATGGTAGTTCTAGTTCAAGAGCAATAGTTGATAAAATAAAGAACTGCCATAAATTATTTAGAATTTTGAAATACTAGGTATTTAAGAAGATATATTATTTGATATTTTTAACACAGTTATAGTTTAGGTTTTTGGATAGATTAATTTCGGTTTGTACACTTATATTTTTTTCCACAAAAAAAAAAAAAAAAAAAAAATTGAGCAAAACACAATGCTTATTAGAAATTCAGAATAAAAGTAAAAATATTTTTTAATGGTATATATGTATTGATATACTCATACCAAAACTTCAGGGTCCTTAATAGATAAAGTAGGCACATAAATATCCTCTTCAAATGGTAATCCTGTTATTCTAGCAGGTCCAGTTGCTGTTACCAACACTGTAAACTTGTATTGAACAACAATTTCACCTAAATCATACAAATGTTTCAAATGTAAGACAAAAAAACATATTGAAAGTAGCAAAAAAATGTTACCAGTTTTTTCAAAAAGAACTTGAAATGGTTCTATAAGTTTGTGATTTACACATTCCATCACACCCATTTTGGCTTTTTTTTCATCTTCGAAATTTCTCAAATTAAACGGCATGATACTGTGTTTTTGAATTACTTCAGTATAAAATATTCTGTTTAAATAGAATGCACTTCATTAAATTTAACTGTTTTTAATGAAGAATTTATAACATGTTTACCTTGAAGCCCTAAGTTTCAGTGGATAAACTTCATCAGTTTTTTTGAACACAGATACTTTAGCAGTTGTTTCACGGGCAGCACCGCTTCCGGTACTAACAAGTACATCTAAAGCATATACTTCATTGGCTTCAATAGTTGCTTTTTCATGTTCTTTACGATGCGATTCACTTGGATTTTGAATAATGGTCTTAGGACCATCTAATTTAAATTGTTTCAACTGATGACTAAGCATACCTTCTACTGGCTTGCAATCAAATTCTTTGCAAACTTTCATCACCATGTCAGTTATCTGGTATGTCTAAAAATAAAAAAATAAAATTCATGAAATTATTTTATATTACATAAATAATTAAACATTGCAATTTAAATGACTAGAAAATTAAATAATAAATTAAAAAATTATTTCAAAATCATTTAAAATGATAAATACATCATTGCCAGGTCTCATCAGTCTTAATGCTGCTTGAGATGCATAATGAGCAGCTAAGAAACAGTTGGCTCTTTTATCAGTGACTTTATTATCAGAATTAGCTCCAACAACAACCGTATGGGCAATCATTGAAATGAAACCATCTAAATGTACTCCTAAATCTCTGCAAATAAATAATATAAAATCTTTAGTAAGGTACTAGTAATCATATATAAAATATTAAGACATACATTTTCAAAACATCATCCTTGGCAATTGTATGATCTGGTTCACTTGTAATAGGTGAAAAATGGCAAATACAGCCATTTGCAGATATACAAACAGGAAAAGCAATACCTTCAGAAAAAAAATATATTTCAAAATTGTTATTTAAAATAATGACAGTTACTATACCTTTTTTCATTTCTTTTTCTTTTTTAAATACTTTGCTAGTCTCTTCTAATATTAAATTGTCTCCCCAAATACACACATCTCGAACTGATGCACCTTCTACACATTTTTCAATTATTTCAACAAGAACTCCTAAAAAAATAAAATGGCAACAATTTATCATAAAAAAATAATGCTCGTTTATCTAAATTATAGGTAACCAGTTAAACAATTCAGATTTAAGTACACAAATAGTTCCACTTAAATTCCTCAACAAGGTTAGGTATTTAAATTAAGAAAATAATTAATGCAATGTGATCCATTTAACATAGTGACATATAATTATAAACTTTTAAAAACTTATCGCTGACTTTTTTCTTTGACTCAATATTTTAGGGTAACTATCAATACAGTTTGATAACTTATTTTTCCGGGGAAATGTTAACTCCAATCCATGTCATATGCGGGTGCGAGCACGTGAGATTTGTGGAGATTATAAGTTCAGAAAGTTCAAAGAATCCATTCTATTCATCAAAACGAATTAATAGATGGCAAAGTGAAAGGGATCAAAAGGCTCTATGGCCAGTGACCGTAGGCAATAGTAAAAACGATCTACGACACGGCGATAATTCAAGGGGAAAAATTGGGGCATAGATGACGGAATGAAGGAAACGCCAGGTTGCAACGTGATTGAGTGTGAACCGTCGACACTATTACTCAAACACCTGCCGTGAGACGTCGTCGTGCTCGGCCACGGAAACGCTGGACCAACGCCGGCGAACCCGTTTTTAGGTTATGTTTACGGCGGACGTCCGACGTGCCCAGTCGTCGGCCGACTACAACGCAGACGGTGAAAATCCGGACGGCCGTGCACGTCGACCCATTTCGTGTCCGCCCTCTCAGACGGGACGTAAACACTTGTACTTACGGTTGGCGATTTCTCCGGCCGTCTTGTATTTGGTCACCACCGCCTCGTCGGCGATCGTCAATTCCACCTCGTCGTTGTCTTTGTCAGCCATCGTTCGACGACGGGACGAAACTCGTGGGCGCCGGGAGGAGGAACGGGAATAAAAAAAAAAAAAAAAAAACCAAAGGTCCGGGACGGAAACGAGAAAAACGTACGAAAAAAAAACGGTAAAACGACGTGAGAACGCGTGTGCTCGAATACGAGAATGTACCGCACGGACCGCACTTGGCTGGCGCTCACACGACAAAACACGTTTCACCGGACACCGACGACGACGGCGGCACCGTATTACACACCACGGTACGGTATTATTCGGTACGTGCGGCCGCGTCTCGCGTAGATAATCGTCGGGGGGGAAAAAGAAGGAAAAAATTGCGGTAAACAACCGACACGTTGACAGACGGGCAACGCGGCCGATACGAAAATTCCCCCGGCCACGGCGGCGCACGCCACGCCGCGGCGGCGGTCGCGGGGGCGAGGGAGCTGCAACCGGATTGGGCGGCGAGCGTGACGCGGCCGCGCGCCGGGACGACACTCTACCGACGGTTACCGCGGTCGCGGGCACGCACCTCTCGACGGATAGGTCCTAACCACAACGATCGTGCGGACCGCAGTGATAAGCGGAATGATGCGGCGAAACGAGATGTTGTGTTATTGTTATGCCGTCCCGGGAGTCTGTCGGCGTCGTTTTCGCCCTGTTGAACGCGCAGTTGGCTTGAAAATCTCACCGATCCCGTTATATGCAGCATAACCGTACGACGTGCGAGAGCGTAGTTTGTCGTGTCTACCATTTCGGTCTCCCGTCCATGCGATCTCGCCGTATGAAATAATCCATCGGTTTTACCTATATTATTGGCCGTGCGACAGTCGTCCGTAAGGGTAAGTTCGATTGCCCTGCATTTAAATGTTGCAACCCGTTTCTGCGTGAAACCCCGTTTTTAACAGTCCCGTCCGTTACGGCGTACACGTCCTCCGGCTAATTATAAATGTAGTGTGTTGTCGAATTTTTTAACCTTTGTCAACATTTGTATGTTAGATATTTAGATAAGGTAGACGTGAAATCATTGTTTACACATAATGATAACAAATACCTATGGTCATGTGCCTTTGCAATTGTTTAAGTGAGAAAAGTTGTTCGTCTTTCGTCATTATGTAAAGGATAATTTTATGTTTTATTAAATTGATCGTGTTATGGATTGTAATTGTTTAACTGTTCATAAGATACAAAATTTCCTCTTTTTTTTGTACTCACTCAAGAGGGATCTTATTTTCAAAACTCAATAGTTTTCTCAAACGCCATCTTGAACTGGAAACTTAAGTATAAACTCAAACTGTGAAATGTGTTATATAGTAGATTTTCATAATCTTGATTTTAGTCATTGTGTTGTGACACCGAAAATAGCCAAAACTTGAAGTTTTTATCAATTATCAACAATAGTTTATTATAGATTACATTTACAAACAAATTGATTATTTTTGAACTACTTAAATGTATTACATTAAAAATATTTAATTGTTCACTATTGTACCTATAACATTCAATGAAGTATTTATATTTTTTACAAATGTTTCATGTTTCATAAATATTGACTCAAAAAGTTATACTTCATTAAACTAGAATATTAACAATATTAATGAAACTGACTATTTTCATAAAAAAAAATTGAATTTTTCTCAAACATAAACTTACCGTCAAAATAATATTCTGAATCGAGTAAAAATTTTTCCAACCAAAAGATTCACTATATATTATTTTCTCCTCGTAACAACATTCTAAAAGATTGAATTCATAAATTATTCTTTAATACATAGTTAACATTAGTATTAGGGTACTCATATAACAAAAAATTGTAAAATTGCTCTGATAATTATTTTATGATATTTGTAATTTCTTGATTCATAAGCTGAAAATGTCTCTAACCCATACTAATACACAATTTTTTTTATGCTTGAATTTTCATTCCAATTACATTTCAATTCAATCAAATTATTTCCTATTTAAAATACTTTTATATGTCAATGTATAATATATTTGTTGTGCAATACTTAAGTGAAAATTGTACTTAATTACATGAATTTCTGACAACCTTTAATGTAGTCAACAGTAATTTTATTTTGCAAAATGTTTGTGTGATTCATTAGACTTATGATAACATTCATAAAATTGTTTTAAATATTTATCCATAAGGATCGTTGGGATGTTATTTACTAAGTTCATTGATGATTAAATTTTCCTAAGATAAAGTTGTCCACTTTTTGACAAATAAAATTTTCCAAAATGTATAAATATTTTATAGGGACAAATATGTTAATGTAAATTCTAAACTAGTTTAAAACTATGGAATAGTTTTAAACCAAATGTGTTTTTAAACTATAATATTTTTTATTTATTTATTTATAACATTGGAACTGTTTCATGTAACGAATGTGTAATTTATTTTTTATTTGTGTGGTTATTATAGGTAGATTACATTTGAAATGGCTGATATGAATTCAGGCGAAGAAGATGATAACAATGAGTCTGATTTTTCAAATGATTTGGCAGCCTCAATGGATGTAGATGAATTTAATCCCACGGGCTCCTCAGATTTTGAAATTGAAATTGGATGTAAGAATATTTTATTTAACCCTCGGTCGCCCGCACCTGACTCCCAGACCCCGGCACCCGCGGACGGCACTCAGTGCCGAAACCACGGAATTTGTTCTAAATTTGTTAATAACTCGCTTATTAATAGTTTTACAACAAAAACTTAAATACCTCTTGAATAACCATAAAAAATCTTTTGGAATGTTGATTTTTAAATATTTGTTACTTCAAACGAACACTGTGAAAAATCTCGAAACAAATACGTAGTGTAAATATCTGGTAATTATAAGTATAATGCCTGCTTTTAGAGACTCGTATCTACGTTAAAATGGCTTATAGCGAATTTAATATACCCGAGCAGGGCATGATTAAGGAGTTGGTCACTGGTAGGCTAGGGTTAATTTGGCACCCCTAAGAATGATCGAAGTGGGTGGAGGGTAATACCATGCACATTAAAGCAATATAAATTTTAATGAATGTGCGGCATGGAGTGCTGTCGTGCGGGTGCCCGAGGGTTAATGTCAATATTAATCTTGCATTTTATTTAAAAAATCTATGATGTTTAATCCATGTTTACTATTTACACTTGTGATCAAATTATAAATATTCAAATAAAGATGATGATGATGAGTATGAAGAAGTTGATGAAGAGATGTCTGAAAACTCAGAGGAAGGTTCTAATTATGATAGTTCATCTGGAGGTGAAGTATATGAAAATTCTTCAGAGAGTGATGACAATTCTGTAAGTTATTAAATACTAAATAGTAAATTATAAATATGTTTAATAACTAAATAGTAGATATATATTTTTAATTCTGAGTGAAACGAAGAATGTATTAGTTTTACGAGTACAATGATGTTTTTATTTCAATATTTTTTTGTTTTTTTATATTATGTAAATCATTTTTTTGGATAGTAATTATGGTTCAAAAATTTCATCTGGCATCTCTTCAGATAACAAATAACATGTAGTTTGGTACACCAGAGAGATCATTTTCCTCTATTATTATTATGATGGGTTTTTTATGTTATAAGGAAAAACAATCTAAAAATGGTGTGTAAACTGTACAATTTAGAATAGATTAGATCATATTTTTTTTGATATTTAGCCATAAACCTAAAACTAATGGATCTAGACACTTGAAATTTTCACCAAGTATCAACATGACCTTTGTACAAGATAGAAAAAAGTTTCAAAAATATTTTACCATTTCCAGGCTATATAGGTATAGAAGTTTCAAATTATTGAAAATATTTTTTTTTCGGAAATATTTATTGATTGGAATTTTAAATATTTGATCTATAAATCTAAAAATGCAGTGAAATCTTATTCTGATGTTTAACTAGTAGTACTGAAAATTTTCCAAAATTGTTGTTAAGCAAGATTATTTTTTAACACAAATCATTAATTACACGTTAATGAATTAACACTCAAATAACTCTTTTTACGTAAAATGTCAGATTTATTTTTACTGTTTAAAATTTTTAATTTTTGTTCATAAAATCTGACATTTTTATAAAAGTTTCTTTAGAAGTAGTCTTTGCTAGGTATATTTACGTTTTTATAGCAATTGTTGAAGTTAAATTTTTAATAAAACTATACAATGAAATAAAGCATTTTTATGTAGATTAAATTAACATGGATTTTTATTATTATTCTAGTACTTTTTAACTTGAAACTTGAATATTGCATTAATTGTATATTATGAGGTTTTTCATTATTTTGAAAACTTATCTAATTTATACTAATAATTTAACTTGAGTTTTGCTCTAAATCATTTTGTGAAAACAAAATAAATCGCTGATTTCAAATTGAAAATAATATACCTTTAATATCTACATGTAACATTTATCAATCTTAAAAGTAGCTTATCTAAGGTTAACAATACCATTATCTTGTCCGAGTAATATATGTTTTTTTTTTTTTTTTTTTTTTTTTTTTTTTTTTTTTTTTAATAGGTATTATGATTGATATTTTTTTTAAACATGAACATTTTTGTTCGTTAACTGAAAATGATCATTTTGGTTACTGAAATACTTTTTAGTTAAAATTACATTTATTGATCAATGTCTTTGAACTTTTTATAACTGGTGCAAAAACGTATTGCTGCCAACTCAGGGTTGATAAAATTATATTGTTATAAATATAGTTTTTTTTTTTTTATAATTTAATTATTAACTCTTTCCGGCACAGGGGTCTGAATTTTTTTTATACCTATGCTGCACGGACACCGTTTTTTTTTAGAAATTTATTGATTCGAGTATAAAAATCAAATATTGTTTTGGTAAATAATACGATCTTGGTGTAAAAAAAAATTTAATGTTTTTTAAAAAAAAGTTATTATAGGTGGGATGGTGGTGTATGTCCCACCATGCAGCATGTGATTTTATTGGGTATCAATAAAATAAATACAATAGTAGATTTTAAATTTATAACTTTTATTAATTGATTAGATGCATTATAATACGCAGATTACATGTATATTATGTTTTATAGATTGTATTTATAAAAAAAAAAAAAAAATTAAAAAAGTAGTTCAAATAAAAAATAACTTAATGTTATAATACAATAAAAACATTTTTTTTTTCATTAAAATTTGTTTTATATTTTTGTGGTCTATGAATTGTTTGAACAAAATCTGAAATAGTGAAAATTAAAATGTTAATAAAACTCATAAATATTTGAGTTAACTATATTAATAAAAGTCTTACCTTCCTGTATATTGTGGTAAAGTGCAAAGCAGTTTTTATTTTTTCCCAAACACAACGGAACATTACACACACTGCACATCCATTCTGTACGAACCTCGTTCTTTTTAGTGCTACATCTGACACATCTTCTTGTACCTCTTTGTGGTTGATGAGCAGCTTGTTCAAGACGAATTATATTATTACAGATGGTTTATTTTTTTTCAATTCTACTGGGCTTATTTTAGATTTATTTTTTGCTGCTCTTTTTTCCACCAATGTTTTAGAAACAAGACTTCTAGATATTTCTATTAATGATTTAATGATATTAATGATTTTAATTTTGGAGTGGTTGTGACAATTGCTTGACCACACGGGCTCCTAATTGATTTTCAACTTTATCACCAACTTTCCCAGTGTAAATTTCAAAATTCCACAAATACCTATGTTTATCTACTAAACACCAAATTTTGAAACCTTTTTTGATGGGTTTTTTGGCATATATTGTTTATTTGAGTTTCTTCCTGTAAACTTAACCATACTCTCGTCTATAGAAACAATTTGGTGTGGATTGTATGTTTTTTGGAAATTAGATAAAAGAATACTTATAAATGGTCTTAATTTGTATAACTTATCATAATTATCTGTATTTTTTTTTGGAATAACTATATTGTCATTCAAATGTATATGTGCCAATAGCCAACCAAAACGGTCATAAGACTACTAATATATGAGTCGTGCAAATCTGGCGAAGATGACCAATAGTCCCTATAGCTACACTGCTTTTAGAAGATTTATTCCGATAAAAGTTTTCATTTCTGATTAATTTGTTCCTATACAATTTAATAATTTGCCAATTTTAGTTTGTTTTTGTTGGGCATATAGATTTGTTTGAAAAACAATTAAATTTATAATCTCATCGTAAAATAATATATTAAAAATACTAATTGGTGTACAAAATGGAAGATTTTCTATAATATTTGTGACGCCTTCTAAATTAGTAAATAAGGGATTTGAATATTTTTTATTATTATTTTTTGACCAAATTGGTGATATGAATGGAATATCGATTTCATCGTGGTTTTGAGAACTTTCACGATCTGGTTGACTTGAAGAAGGGATAGCTAGAGGGTGAATTCCTGACATATCACCTTCATCACAATTAAAATTAGAAAAAAGTTGACGACTAACTGGTCCCTTGTTCGGAATTTGTACATCTCTGGTAATATTTTTTCGTTTTATTGATAATCGAGTTTTTTTTAATGGTGACGGTAGTAAATAAATATTATTATTATCCAAATTCAAAATTTCTGAGTCTTCATATTCCGTATCAGAAGATTCGGAAATTACGACTTCACGTGAAGGCAAACGGTAATCCTCGTCATTATCAGATTCGTCACATGAAGTTTCACTATTCCCATCAGACGGAATTTCTTCGTAAAGTATTTGACAAATATTATTTTCATCTAAATTTTTACTCATATTGAATAATAAATTTATTGTAAAAATATGGTAGATATGTTTTATATTATAATACAAATGATAAAATAAAATAAAAAGTTTAAATAATTGAACACGTTGAATGAATAAAATAAACATAATATAATATATAACGTGATATATGAATACGAAGATTTACTCACTTACTGCACGGTGGGTTAAAATTTGGACTCTTAAGCTAGGGACACACTATTCACACGCCACGTGTTAACACGCCTTTACATACCACGTCGTGGTAAGACGCCACTGTACACATTAATACAACGCGTGTGATAGCGTCGTATGCTGGTCACACTTTTTTACACGCTAATTTGTATCAGTCAGTACCATTTTTCTGTCGAAAGAAGCAAGATTAACTTTGTAACTTCATTATGAATTCTTGGTCAAGTTCATCTGACAGTGATTGGATAGAAGAAATGGAAGAAACGGTTGTAGCAACATATATTTTAGATCAAACCTATAAGAACCGTAGATTTTGGGTTCACCCAATTAACAAGGAAAGGAATGAAAAAGGCATATTTATGAACTTATTTCCACAGTTAATAAATGATCCGGAAAAGTTTCATCAATACTTTCGTATGTCGTATGATCAATTTACTGATTTACATAATACGATACTATCATACGTCACACGTTTTTCAAAATTGTTTGAAACGCGTGGCGTGGAATTGAGTGGGAATGCGTTGCGTGTTATAAATATGATCACAACATCGAAAAATACATAAAAATAAACGCGTTAACACGCGTTTTAAAATTAACGGCGTGTTAACGCATGGCGTGTGAAGACATGACGTGGCGTGTGAATAGTGTGTCCCTAGCTTTACGTTTCATGTCATTCCAGACTAACGGCTGTCAGTAAAATGGTTTTGCCTGCACTGAATGCCAGTATTTATTATTTAATAGTGTCTAACATATTATGTAATAATATTTATATTAATAACTCAAATACGAAAATTGCCAGAACAAATAAAAATAATTGGTTGGTTGTCGAAAAAAAAAAATATTCGGGGAAATTGTCATAAATCACATGACATTAATTAAAATCCGGTTCACTTTTACAAAATAACATTAAAAATAGACTAATAAAGCTATTTATAATATGTATTAGTGAAAAATTATTTTGAAATATCAAGAACTATCATTATAAAAGGTGGGTTATTTTTCGTACCACCGTGACTGAAATGTAATTTTATAGGTGGGACATTTAGTATCCCACCGTGCTGGAAAGAGTTAAAACATATTTTATAATAATTTTATTTGAGTATTTATTAGCTTATGGTGGTAATTGTATACCATCATGTAAATTCAATCACTATAAAATAAATTAGTAACTTTTTGGTTTGGCTTCACCGTGTAATAATATTAATATATTATTTAATGATTACTTACCTATCATCAATGTATCATTTTTCATTTAAAATATTTAATATATTGTTTTAATTCAGCGTCCTCAAACAAATATGGCTCGTAATAATATTGCAGCAGCTATACGAATTATAAATGAGGCAATTGGTTCGGAAGAAGATGAAACTCTAAATGCTTACCCAACAAATTCCACTAATGATGGTAAAAATTTACAAAAACTTTTACGATAATTTTATATTTTATAAGTATCTAGTTATAATATTCTTTACACTTATTGTTTTTTTGTGACTCATAGATAAAAACAATCAAGATGAAGCATTTTCTTGTTCAATATGTTTAGAGGGTTTGACTAATACCGGTTCACATAGACCTGCATGTTTAAAATGTGGTCATATATTTGGAGAGAAATGTTTAGAACGATGGATTAAGGTTTAAATAACAGCCTTTTATAACTTATTTTGTCATGCAATTGCTAATTTGTTTAAATTTTATTCAATTTAATTAGGTTGGATGTAACAGTGAAGCAAGAAGATGTCCAACATGCAATACAAAAGCTACTTTAAAAGATATAAGAATTTTATATGCCAAGCAGCTAACTGCGATTGATACAACTGAATTGACAGCTCTTGAAATGAAACTAGATCTGGTAAAATACTTTTATTATTTATAGTTCAAATAATATTTACCTTAAATTATTTAAATTTTAAAAGTTGAACTGTTGGGACACTAGTCTTGTATATTTGAATTAACTAAATAATATTGTAACTGTTTCAATTTTTCAATTATATTGGTAAAAAATGAATAATATTTTGTATATTTTAAGGAACAACGAGATAAAGGTAGAATTTTAGCTGAAGTCGAAAAATATAAAGTCAAAAATCAGTACTTAATGGCTGAAAATGAAAGATTAAAAAGTGTTATTGAAAACTCGAAATTTGGTTTACCATCAACCAGTGGCCCAACTTCACTTCGTAAATGTTTAAAGAAAATAGTTTTATGCAGAAGTCCAGGCTGTAGAGTTATGGCTTACAATAAAAGTAACATGATGTTGGTAAGTGTGTAAAATAATGTTAAATGTAAGTTCATATTCAATATTATCTTTTAAAATGTGTGATTCTTTTAATCAGGCAGTGGGTCACCAATCTGATTCTCCATTATTTACTAATACGCATGTAATTAGAAAACTGAACGCATCAAATCTCGAAATAATTGTTGACTGCATTTATGCTCATACAAAACAAATACGGGACATGACATTCCATCCCAATGAAATCAATTTATTAGCTTCTGTTAGTTTAGATAAATACATCAAGCTAATTGATATGGGCTCGAATACAGTGGTTTCTCAACTTCTTGGTTATTATAATTTTGATCATTAATTTCATATTAATATTATTTTCTAATAACGATGTATACATTTTCAGTTGATGTACCATTGTGGTCGTGTTGTTGGGCAGGTGACAATCCTAACATTTTGGTAGCTGGTAGTCAAATGGGTTCTTTATACTACATTGACCGAAGGTATATGAAATTATTAGATACTCAGTGTGAACAAAAATTTGCTTGTGTATCTCTTAATTCACTCCCTCCATCAAGTTCACGGTCATTCATTAATGGCGGGTTTATAAAGACTAGAATGGACGTTATGTCTGTTTTTGAACATGATATTGGACCTGATCCTCCAAACTATAAAATTAGCGAATTGCCATTGAAAGGGCTCTGGAGTAGTTGTTCTTATGACAACCAATCTAATCTTCTATTGTCATCTTCCAAACCATGTGGAGCTAATAAGTCTGTTAGACATATTGTATCACAGATATCAGATTTCAACGTAGAAGGGCCTTCGATAAATCCAGTGGCCACTTTTTATGGTTAGTTCATCTGAATATTATTATTAGTTTATAGAAATACATTTGTTTTATTCTTAACATATATTGATATAATATAAAATTTGATGATATTATATAATTACAGTGATTAATGTAATTATATTATTTTATATTAATATTTTTGTATTCATTTTGGCATAGGGCAATCAATTTACAGTTAAATAATAGTCATATAAAAACTTAATATTTAATATTTAAAATAGCTAACAATCACTACTGTAATTTTAATATTATTTAATTTTATATTTGATAAATATATTTAACTATTATTTAACTTTTATTATATTTGAGTCATAATTTAAATGACTCAAAAACAAACAAGAAATGTACTTATAATCTATAACTTACAATCTTTATAAATTTGGAAAACAACATGTTTTTAATATTAATATTTTTAGGTGGGGACAAGGCAACACAATTATTTCGCTCTTGTATTGTACCATCCAATGGATTAAATGAAGACTCATTGGTATGTTGTTACGATGAAAAATCAAATTTTGTAAAATTATTCAGTATCAACTCAGGGAATAACATTCACAATTATCAAATGAAAGAAAACATTTTGGATTTGTGCCCTTTAAATGGTGTAATCATGGATAATAGACGTATAGTTGCTGGCCTGTCAGAAACTTCTGTCAGTATTTTTTCTGTATAAAAACAGTTGCTATGTAGTATTTTATTACTCGTTATTGTATATATTATTTTTTGAAATTTATATTAAAATCGATTCCATGAACAACTTGTGAATTTTGAGGGATTTAATAATTTGTTATTTCCCAATCTTATTGTTATTTAAATTAAGATATAAAGTTTTTAATAATATGACTTAATGAGACTGTCAGATTTATGTTGGCAAAATATATACACCATATATTTTTGTACTACATAATTCTTAAATTTTTACATCATTGCCATATTTTTTTATTGTAATTTAAAGAAGAATATTCTTAAGTATGCAATAGTAAAATTGAAAAAAAATGTTGAAATAATGACAATTTTAATCAAATCAAATTACGATTGTTTTTTAAATTATCTATAAAACATTAGGTTATATATACATTTTTTTTTGTATCGTAATGCAGTATAGAATAAATACAAAACAATTTGTGTCATAAAATAAATTTTAAATGTGTCAGTTTACTGTATGCAATAATGATGTGAAAATGTTTTAAAAATTATCTATATTCAAGAGTTGCAGACATTTGTTCTGTTATTCTTATTGTTATTTTTGTTGTATGGATCTGATTTTACTATGTTTTGTTTTATTATTTTTATAGTTCACTTGCATATTTGTTAGATAGTAAAATATAAAGTAAATATTTCTAATAACTTTAAGTAATCAATTTAATGTACTAAGTCTTAATTTTAATTTAAAGCAAGTTATCTTAAAAATTACTATTTTTTTCAAAACTATTCAGTAAAACTATGTAAATTGAAAGCTTAAGACTTTCATGTGGTCTTTGTTTTTTGTACAAAAATCTGAAATTCTCTGAAAAGTTCCAGTTTCATATCATACAAGTTTAAATAATTCAGCATTATTTTAATTCAAAAAAAGAATTAAGTTATTTAATAAAATCTTGGCCAGCTTATTTAAGTGGTTTCTCATGTAGAATTTTTCTCATATGATTCAAATTATTCAATGTCAGACCATTGATTATAAATAGTATTTATAAACAATGGTCAGACTAAAATAAGCATGATTGCAATCTGATAACTTATACAAACTACAATTGGCATAAGACTTCAATATTTTTACCATAAATTTAACGAGTTTATGAAAATATTATAAACAAAAATATACAAGGTTAGGTTATCGCTATAGATGAAAATAAAATTATCATGTTTGAAAATAATATACAGGAGTTAACTAAGACTATAGCTAAGCTAAGTCTCAGGCTAAGACGAGAAAACTGGATACCTGTCGCGATTTTAGATATGCAGTGTATCGTCAGAGCGAACAACAAATACTATATAAAAGAAATGTTCATCATAGTAGACAAAGACACAAACGCAAGTCAACATTGGATCTTTAAAAACTCACACAGTATTCAAAACGCTAAGAGTCGTTGTGTTAATAAATGGCTAATAAAGACTACCATGTACTTGAAGTAGATGACGGTGACGTACGATATGAAAAACTCACTAAAATATTACATTCACTGAAATCCGATACTATTTAAGTCAAAAGAACGCGAAAAGAGAATATTATCAGATAATTTTCGCTACATGTAACCATCATAAACCTCGAGAAATTGAATGTCCACTTTTAAATTAATTACGTGTTGTAGACTGGCCACCATGTTGTATTTTTGATATGAATTTAATTCCTACACAATGTGAATAATGTAAAATATTTGTATTGAAAAAATAGTTTCCTAATAATACAATTTAACAATGATACAAGTGTTTTAATTTACATTTATGATTAAACACAGTTACCCAAAATTTACAAAATTAAGTTAGGTTTAATTTACAACAAATTATAAAAAAAATATAAAACTACAAATGATATATATATATATATATATATATATATATATATATATATATATATATATATACAATTTTAATATTATACAAATATATACAAATATACATCAGCTATTTTCATACTCATCCCACTCACAGAAACAAAAACACATAAATATAAGTATATAGTAAAATATGATAATTTTAATAGTAAAACCTGTTAACTGCTCCCCTATTAACTGAGAAGGACTTATGGGATCATTCGACATGTGCAATCACGTCAACTGTCGCAAGCGTCTGGGTCCACCGACATCTCCAGGCTCGCACCGATCATAGAATCCCAGAGTCCAGCTGATGGCATCACCAGTTCCTGGGTTCAGGTAATCTACCCACGCAGTACCTCTCGGTCAAGACGACCTCCAGGCCTCCAAACAACTAAAGCGCTCGTGAGCCGTGAGGTCGATGGGAGTGACCCACGCGACGACTGAGATAGCGTCGTAGGACACGGTTCAATCAACGTACGCTCGCGATGGCGACCTTGCGCTGGACAGCAGCCAACACCTATCATACTCATTCACTTATTCATTTAACGACGTGACGGGCTGGTCTCGGAGTCACTCAACGCCTTTTGCGGAGAACTCCGAAACCAACCCCTTCATACTCTTTCACCATTTCCTTTTACGACGTGAGGGGCTGGTCTCGGAGTCACTCAACGCCTTTTGCGGAGATCTCTGAAACCAACCCCATCATACTCTTTCACTTATTCCTTTTACGACGTAAGGGGCTGGTCTCGGAGTCACTCAACGCCTTTTGCGGAGATCTCCGAAACCAACCCCATCATACTATTTTACTTATTACTTTTACGACGTGACGGGCTGGTCTCGGAGTCACTCAACGCCTTTTGCGGAGATCTCCGAAACCAACCCCTTCATACTCTTTCACCTTTTCATTTTACGACGTGAGGGGCTGGTCTCGGAGTCACTCAACGCCTTTTGCGGAGATCTCTGAAACCAGCCCAATCATACTCTTTCACTGATTCCATTTACGACTAATGGGGCTGGTCTCGGAGTCACTCAACGCCTTTTGCGGAGATCTCCGAAACCAACCCCATCATACTCTTTTACTTATTACTTTTACGACGTGACGGGCTGGT
Source organism: Therioaphis trifolii (assembly GCA_027580255.1). Taxonomy (NCBI): domain Eukaryota; kingdom Metazoa; phylum Arthropoda; class Insecta; order Hemiptera; family Aphididae; genus Therioaphis; species Therioaphis trifolii. Next base: position 144,954,956 of record CM050404.1, on the reverse strand, counting down.
CTCGGAGTCACTCAACGCCTTTTGCGGAGATCTCCGAAACCAGCCCCATAACACCCATTCACCTTTCCCTTTTACAACGTGAGGGGCTGGTCTCGGAGTCACTCAACGCTTTTTGCGGAGATCTCCGAAACCAGCCCCATCATACCCTTTCACTTATTCCATTTACGACGTGAGGGGCTGGTCGCGGAGTCACTCAACGCCTTTTGCGGAGATCTCCGATACCAGCCCCATCATACCCTTTCACTTATTCCATTTACGACGTGAGGGGCTGGTCTCGGAGTCACTCAACGCTTTTTGCGGAGATCTCCGAAACCAACCCCATCATACTCTTTCACTTTTTCCATTTACGGCGTGAGGGGCTAGTCTCGGACTCATTCAACGCCTTTTGCGGAGATCTCCGAAACCAACCCCATCATACTCTTTCACTTATTCCATTTACGACGTGTGGAGCTGATCTCGGAGTCACTCAACGACTTTTGCGGAGATCTCCGAAACCAGCCCCATCATACTTATTCACCTTTTCATTATACGACGTGAGGGGCTGGTCTCGGAGTCACTCAACGCCTTTTGCGGAGATATCCGAAACCAACCCCATCCCACTCTTTCACCTTTTCCTTTTACGACGTGAGGGTCTGGTCTCGGAGTTACTCAACGCCTTTTGCGGAGATCTCCGATACCAGCCCCATCATACCCTTTCACTTATTCCATTTACGACGTGTGGGGCTGATCTCGGAGTCATTCAACGTCTTTTGCGGAGATCTCCGAAACCAGCCCCATAACACCCATTCACCTTTTCCATTTACGACGTGAGGGGCTGGTCTCGGAGTCACTCAACGCCTTTTGCGGAGATCTCCGAAACCAGCCCCATCATACTTATTCACCTTTTCCTTATACGACGTGAGGGGCTGGTCTCGGAGTCACTCAACGCCTTTTGCGGAGGTTTCCGAAATCAGCCCCATCATACTTATTCACCTTTTCCTATTACGACGTGAGGGGCTGGTCTCGGAGTCACTCAACGCCTTTTGAGGAGATATCCGAAACCAACCCCATCCTACTCTTTCACCTTTTCCTTTTACGACGTGAGGGTCTGGTCTCGGAGTTACTCAACGCCTTTTGCGGAGATCTCCGATACCAGCCCCATCATACCCTTTCACTTATTACATTTACGACGTGTGGGGCTGATCTCGGATTCACTCAACGTCTTTTGCGGAGATCTCCGAAACCAACCCCATCCTACTCTTTCACCTTTTCCTTTTACGACGTGAGGGTCTGGTCTCGGAGTTACTCAACGCCTTTTGCGGAGATCTCCGAAACCAACCTCATCATACTCTTTCACTTTTTCCATTTACGACGTGAGGGACTAGTCTCGGACTCATTCAACGCCTTTTGCGGAAATCTCCGAAACCAGCCCCATCATACTCCATCACCTTTTCTTTTTACGACGTGAGGGGCTGGTCTCGGAGTCACTCAACGCCTTTTGCGGAGATCTCCGAAACCAGCCCCATCATACTTATTCACCTTTTCCTTATACGACGTGAGGGGCTGGTCTCGGAGTCACTCAACGCCTTTTGCGGAGATCTCCGAAACCAACCCCATCATACTCTTTCACCTTTTAATTTTACGACGTGAGGGGCTGGTCTCGGAGTCACTCAACGCCTTTTGCGGAGATATCCGAAACCAACCCCATCCTACTCTTTCACCTTTTCCTTTTACGACGTGAGGGTCTGGTCTCGGAGTTACTCAACGCCTTTTGCGGAGATCTCCGATACCAGCCCCATCATACCCTTTCACTTATTACATTTACGACGTGTGGGGCTGATCTCGGATTCACTCAACGTCTTTTGCGGAGATCTCCGAAACCAACCCCATCCTACTCTTTCACCTTTTCCTTTTACGACGTGAGGGTCTGGTCTCGGAGTTACTCAACGCCTTTTGCGGAGATCTCCGATACCAGCCCCATCATACCCTTTCACTTATTCCATTTACGACGTTTGGGGCTGATCTCGGATTCACTCAACGTCTTTTGCGGAGATCTCCGAAACCAGCCCCATAACACCCATTCACCTTTTCCATTTACGACGTGAGGGGCTGGTCTCGGAGTCACTCAACGCCTTTTGCGGAGATCTCCGAAACCAGCTCCATCATACTTATTCACCTTTTCCTTATACGACGTGAGGGGCTGGTCTTGGAGTCACTCAACGCCTTTTGCGGAGGTTTCCGAAATCAGCCCCATCATACTTATTCACCTTTTCCTTTTACGACGTGAGGGGCTGGTCTCGGAGTCACTCAACGCCTTTTGCGGAGATCTCCGAAACCAACCCCATAACACCCATTCACCTTTTCCTTATACGACGTGAGGGGCTGGTCTTGGAGTCACTCAACGCCTTTTGCGGAGGTTTCCGAAATCAGCCCCATCATACTTATTCACCTTTTCCTTTTACGACGTGAGGGGCTGGTCTCGGAGTCACTCAACGCCTTTTGCGGAGATCTCCGAAACCAACCCCATAACACCCATTCACCTTTTCCATTTATGACGTGAGGAGCTGGTCTCGGAGTCACTCAACGCTTTTTGCGGAGATCTCCGAAACCAACTCCATCATACTCTTTCACCTTTTCCTTTTACGACGTGAGGGGCTGGTCTCGGAGTCACTCAACGCTTTTTGCGGAGATCTCCGAAACCAACCCCATCATACTCATTCACTATTTCCATTTACGACGTGAGGGGCTGGTCGCGGAGTCACTCAACGCCTTTTGCGGAGATCTCCGAAACCAACCCCATCCTACTCTTTCACCTTTTCCTTTTACGACGTGAGGGGCTGGTCTCGGAGTCACTCAACGCCTTTTGCGGAGATCTCCGAAACCAGCCCCATCATACCCTTTCACTTATTCCATTTACGACGTGTGGGGCTGGTCTCGGAGTCACTCAACGCCTTTTGCGGAGATCTCCGAAACCAACCCCATCATACTCTTTCACCTTTTCCTTATACGACGTGAGGGGCTGGTCTCGGAGTCACTCAACGCCTTTTGCGGAGATCTCCGAAATCAGCCCGATCATACCTTTTCACTTATTCCATTTACGACGTGTGGGGCTGGTCTCGGAGTCACTCAACGCCTTTTGCGGAGATCTCCGAAACCAGCCCCATCATACTCTTTCACCTTTTCCATTTACGAACTGAGGGGCTGGTCTCGGAGTCACTCAACGCCTTTTGCGGAGATCTCCGAAACCAACCCCATCATACTCTTTCACCTTTTCCTTTTACGACGTGAGGGGCTGGTCTCGGAGTCACTCAACGCCTTTTGCGGAGATCTCCGAAACCAACCCCATCATACTCTTTCACTTTTTCCATTTACGACGTGAGGGGCTGGTCTCGGAGTCACTCAACGCCTTTTGCGGAGATCTCCGAAACCAACCCCATCATACTCTTTCACTTATTCCTTTTACGACGTAAGGGGCTGGTCTCGGAGTCACTCAACGCCTTTTGCGGAGATCTCCGAAACCAACCCCATCATACTCTTTCACCTTTTAATTTTACGACGTGAGGGGCTGGTCTCGGAGTCACTCAACGCCTTTTGCGGAGGTTTCCGAAACCAGCCCCATCATACTCATTCACCTTTTCCTTTTACGACGTGAGGGGCTGGTCTCGGAGTCACTCAACGCTTTTTGCGGAGATCTCCGAAACCAACCCCATCATACTCTTTCATTTTTTCCATTTACGACGTGAGGGGCTGGTCTCGGAGTCACTCAACGCCTTTTGCGGAGATCTCCGAAACCAGCCCCATCATACTCCATCACCTTTTCTTTTTACGACGTGAGGGGCTGGTCTCGGAGTCACTCAACTCCTTTTGCGGAGATCTCCGAAACCAACCCCATAACACCCATTCACCTTTTCCATTTATGACGTGAGGAGCTGGTCTCGGAGTCACTCAACGCTTTTTGCGGAGATCTCCGAAACCAACTCCATCATACTCTTTCACCTTTTCCTTTTACGACGTGAGGGGCTGGTCTCGGAGTCACTCAACGCTTTTTGCGGAGATCTCCGAAACCAACCCCATCATACTCATTCACTATTTCCATTTACGACGTGAGGGGCTGGTCGCGGAGTCACTCAACGCCTTTTGCGGAGATCTCCGAAACCAACCCCATCCTACTCTTTCACCTTTTCCTTTTACGACGTGAGGGGCTGGTCTCGGAGTTACTCAACGCCTTTTGCGGAGATCTCAGAAACCAGCCCCATCATACCCTTTCACTTATTCCATTTACGAAGTGTGGGGCTGATCTCGGAGTCACTCAACGACTTTTGCGGAGATCTCCGAAACCAGCCCCATAACACCCATTCACCTTTCCCTTTTACAACGTGAGGGGCTGGTCTCGGAGTCACTCAACGCTTTTTGCGGAGATCTCCGAAACCAACCCCATCATACTCTTTCACTATTTCCATTTACGACGTGAGGGGCTGGTCGCGGAGTCACTCAACGCCTTTTGCGGAGATCTCCGAAACCAGCCCCATCATACCCTTTCACTTATTCCATTTACGACGTGTGGGGCTGGTCTCGGAGTCACTCAACGCTTTTTGCGGAGATCTCCGAAACCAACCCCATCATACTCTTTCACTTATTCCATTTACGACGTGTGGGGTTGATATCTGAGTCACTCATCGCCTTTTGCGGAGATCTCCGAAACCAACCCCATCATACTCTTTCACTTATTCCATTTACGACGTGTGGGGTTGATATCTGAGTCACTCATCGCCTTTTGCGGAGATCTCCGAAACCAACCCCATCATACTCTTTCACCTTTCCCTTTCTACGACGTTAGGGGCTGGTCTCGGAGTCACTCAACGCCTTTTGCGGAGGTTTCTGATACCAGCCCCATCAAATATCAACAACCGTCATAATTTACTTAAACGCTTATAAAAAAAATCTTGAGTCACTGGGGGCTATGGTCCGGGGGCAATGGTCGTGGACTATAGTCGTTACCGATAACGTTTTCGAGGTGAGTCTTCCCTTTATGCATCAGACGTTGACGAAATTTTTAATTTTTTTCAATCTTATTGTAATGATGAGTTTAGATTAAATCATATCAAATACACTTTCTGTTTCATTGAAAAATTGTATACATTTTTTTTTGTAAATAACTTTTTTTTATTACTATCAGTTGTATCTCTGAAATCGTACTTGACGATAGATCGGGCCACATAACTCATTCATCGCTGTCCTCATGAATTTTTAATATGTCTTATTGTCTAATATGTAGTTCAGGTTTAATTTGGAATTTCAATGAATTAAGAAATGCCTATTTTCCTATTATGTTCATAGTGCATTGGCACAAGGCTTCTATCAAAGTCTTGTAAAGTTGTTTAAATTAGATTTATTTCGAAAACTTTTATTCAAATTCGTATTTTGCATAATTTTAGGGCGTTTAATTCCAAATCCTACTAATTAGTTATTGGTTATAACCAACTGATAATTTTCATAACAAACATATTTTTATATATTAAATTGGGAATAAAGAACAGAACTTAAAATTTACAAATTTTAAATAATTTATACCAATTAAAAACCGGTACCTATGTACAAATTACATAAAATTACTACGTTTGTTTCAACCACTTTCGGTGTACTAAACTACTAATGAAATTCGATGACTAAAGATAAATTAATTTAACAGAATATCTATATGCAATGTGTTCGACTAGTTATGATTATTGAATGGGGTTCCCTCCCTCCTCCACTAGTATCAATTTCCAAATTCTGTGTTTGCACTACGATATAGTCAGTAGTAAGCACATTTGTAGATATTTTTCAAAATATACCTCTTATTATTTTATGAATTGAGGCATTTACTTTTGATTTTTAAATGAAAACTGTCATTTATTTTACATAGATATTTTCAGAAATTTAAATACATTTAAATAATTTTGTTTAAAATTAAAATTATGAACCTCTCGTTTTTCTAATCAATCCATTCGAAAATCGAAAAATATGTCTATAAGAGGAGTTTTTGATAATACGAGAACAATTGCGTTGATTTTGTTGATTTATCCATATTCTAATGTCTTCAATATTATTTAAATCAATGGGCAATATCAACATATCAACATATCAACCATTTGCACAATATATATTATTATTATATTTACCATATCAAACATGTATCTATGTCTAATCTAACTGACCTGTTGAATTCCAGTAATCAGTGTTATATGTTATCGAAATAAAAGTTTTGTGATTTTCAATACGTTGGTACGCTTAGGTTATGCTTAGGAAAATTTAAATTGGTAATTTGTAAATTTAAATTCTGAATAAGTATCCTAGGCTCCTAATAGCAATCTTATTTATTGCACCATTTAATTTATTAAGTCAATTTAATTTAAAAAGTTTAATTTGTTAAGTAACAGTGTATACAATTAATAATATATATACTCGAAAAAATCATAAATAAAATAAAATACTGATAATACAAACAATAAAGTTTGACTTAAATTTATATTTGTTTTAATTATAATTTTTCAAATTCACATCTTATATTTTGCTCAACGAATACACATATAATCGCTCGTTTGTAGCACACCATTTGTAGGTATATGCTTACGAGCTGTTAGGTTACGCCACGAGCTTATTAAACAAGGGGCGAATTGCCAAATAATACTGAGTAGTATTATTGTATTGTATTGTATGAGTAGAATCGTGTGCACCTGGATACCTGATGGCCTTTTATTATACCATAGGTAGTGCCGGCTACACCATCGTAGTATGCGTATATCTTCGTTGAATTGTTTGTACCTCATTTTTGTAATAAGCCTTCATGGAGGGCGCCCAAGGTGGGCCAAACTGGTTTATGGCCTTTTTTATTTGACTTGAAAGGAGGATCAAACTGTTTTTCAAATATTATTTTTTTCTCGTGTTATGAGGCCCCGTAGAGGAACCTACTCATCACAATCATTATTATCAGTATTTTATTAGATGTATGAAGAAAATGTTTTTTATAAAATATTATATTTGAATTTAATTATTTAATTAAATTGACGAGTTTATTTGAGGATTAACAACAGTCGACCTTATGGATATTTTCAAGAATTCATATTAAAATATAAATAAATATCTATCCATCTATACCAACAACATGTGTATTATAGTCTATATCATTGTGCGAAAACCAGAATTCGGAAATTGTAATTAGGAGGGTAGAAAATGCAGCTTTATGCCCAAACTTTTTGAACATCTTGTGTATTGCTTTTACACCATTTTCTTTTTATTTTTGACAGAAATTAAGGACAACACTTATGTTTCAAGTAATTCATACAGCAACACATTATTATAAATTATGATATAAAGGGCAGTCGACAGTGAATCAGTTGGGACTAATTTTTTTATTTAAAATTTTTTTCAATTACTTTATTTTTTTATGATAATAGTAATTTATAATTACCTTAGCATATTATATTATGATATAAACTTCAGCATATTTGTGTGCATAGGTATATAGTAATGGTATGTACTGAATGATATTATGATTTTCAACAGATGGAGTTCGTTTTTGGGGAAATAAATACAAATATACCCAATAATAATGCATTTAATAATATTTTCTATGAAAGAATTATGATAAGATAAATTGAATATTTGATTTTACTTTTTGTTGTATAATGAATAATTCAACAACCCCAGAAACCGTTGAAAAATGTATTGATATCTGTTGGTTTCAATGAATTTGATACCCCCACCCCCACCCAAAAAAAAAAAACAAAGAATCTATTTTTCATAATGTTTTTGTTGATCAGGTAATTACAATAAATTGTAATCATGAGTTGGTGATAACTAATAAGTAAATAGTCACAGTAAAATAATAAGATTCCTTATAATGTATGAACACAAATCATCCAAGCACGTACGTATGCACAGTGCCAAAGAAGAGAGCATGGTGTAGGATCGGTAAGTTGAAAGTGCCTCAAACATCACAAGAAGCTCCCACAAAAATTTCATCAAAATTATACTTGAAAATCCTATTCTTTTGTTTATAAAACAATCTCGACCACAATTATTGTCAGTTAAAATATATTTCATTTTAACCTCGTATTTATTTTGAATTTAATGAACTATATAACCCCTTCAGTCATAGTGGTATCGTAATGAAAGCACTATTTTAATAATTTTTCAATTTCAATGAAAGCTTTTTTAGGAATTAATATTTTAATGGATTTTAAGGGTCGTAGCTCCATAAAATAAAATATGTCAATTCGAAGTGTATACAGGCAAACAGATTCTATTGAAACTTCGATGGGGAAACGGGCTGTTGAATAAAAAAGGAATAATAATAAAAATAGAAAATAGAAAAGGCCTTCCTTAAAATCAAATTCTAGATACAAATTTGCATAAAGGTGAAAGTGAAGGTCGTGCAAAAATGTTTACATTTTAATTATGATTATATTCCTTAAGACGTAAACTTAACTTATATCACAATTATAATTAAATCGTCTACATGGAGGTGCAGAGAAAAATGCAGACATCGGAATGTCAAAAATTCGATTTCAGATATTCATTATGCATATATTTATATATAATACGTTAAAATCTGGTTCACTCCATACTAATTTTGTTTGTTTTTTTAATCAATATTTATATATATGTATATATATATATATATCCAAAGTTTATTCTGTGTTATGCATTCGATCAAGTCAAAGCTAAGAAATACTATGACCATTAAAACTATATTGTTGCGTACTTACAAGGGTTTTTGGAGGTAAATACCTCCAACATTTTATTTTTTGTAAATGAAATCAATATTCTGAAATTCAGTTAAATGAATACTGATTCTAGAACCCCTTTAAAATTTAACTCTGTTTTTAACACTGTTTATCTTAAATTGTATCAACTAAAATACAGCAAAATTCACATTAATTGATAATTAATTTTTTTTTGTATCTATAATTAAATATTGACATTTCATTGAAGCAAATTATAATAACGTATTTATAATTTTAAAAAATTGACAAAATTATTCTTTCTTTTTTTGGGTGTAAAGTGGATATATTTAGGAAATCCCGTTTGGAAGATGTTTACTCTTTATTCGGAAAAGGTTCGCTATCCCTCCTATACAGACCTACTCATGCCAATGTATACGTGAATAAACGGCGTATACGTATACCCTAGCACCATTTTTACTGATTTAGCCCATACAAATACTAAGACACTATCCTATTATAATAACTAACTAACTACTTATCTACCTGAATTCAGACTCGCGATCTTCAGTGCCCGTCGGAAAAGCCGCGTGGCCGTAGATCCACATGTGCAGCGGCCGGTCTGAGTTCCCGCCACAACCGTTGTCTCAATCACCTGTGCCTTGTCCCGCCGTCGTCTCGCGGCTCCTCCAGCTATCTTCAGGTGGTCGAACCACATTGACGCATTGTACTCCGATACCAACGGGCGCGCCCCCATGACCGTGACCGCTACCAACCGGACGACATAATCGGCATCGATCACGACGTCGGTGATTGACGTTTTGCAAAACATCGTTTCCAAAAAAAAATGTTTCTAAGTAGGTAACACGCGCCACAGTAGAGTTAATTAGACGTCCGCATGCATTCATTTCGGAACTTCGAATAGCGAAATGCGTGAACGTTTGTTGACAACGAAAGTTGTCAAGTGACGATTCTGGTGAGTATACATTAAACAACGACGCGCGGTTAGTATCGGTGTTTTTATTACAACCAGTAGTGGCGAAAATACGAATATATATTTTTCGTTCATTCGAGTATGATCAAAATATGTTTAAAACATCCGCGAGTATTAAAATATATCGGATTAAAAAATATTTGTTATAGTTTTTTTCAAAATATTGTTCAGTTTAAATTAGCATTGAAAACGTAAAATTTAAATGAGACAAATAGTTTTATCTATCAAAGAATCCGGACATACTTTGCACGATGTCATATATTTCAGACAAGAAAAAATAGTGGTGATAAGTGTATTAAATTTTAAAGAAACGATATATTTTCGTGGTTTAAACTTAAGTAAAAAATTAACACTAAATGTGACAGCTTACAACTTCCCTCGTGATAAAATCATTTAAAATAATATAAACACAAATTTTCAAAATGTTTTTTATTTGTCCAAAATACAAATGCATTTCAAAGCTCTTGTTTTAACAAGGGCGTCCCTGACCATATTTTCAGGGGGGGCGACTTTTAGACTTGTAATGTTGAGGAATAAAAAATAAACAAAAATAATTTAACTATAATAATTAGGATTAAAAATAATTAAAAAGTCTTTTAAATGAAGCACAAACTAATTAAAATTATTATTCTATAAAACAAATTCTTTGAATCGTTTGTGTTCTGCAAATCTATCTATTATTTTGCACGCATCTAGTTCTATATTGCGATGCATATGTAACAGTGCCACACCAGTCAATCTTTCCTGTCCCATTTGACTTCGCAACCAAGTTTTTAATCTAATGCGCATCAAACATAAAGCGTGAGTATTAATAATATAGCAAATAAAGCATGCAATTTTATTATTTTCGATTTATTATTTATTCATTTTCGATGTGGCAGTGTACTACGTGAACTGTGAAGACGTATTCGTGTACTACAATAATATCATTACTATTTCATGTTTAACAAAAAAAAAAAATTATCGAACGTTCAGTATCAGATAACGTGTATCTAAAAGTATCTATCATTATAAAATCGATACGATACGAGCTGGATAAATCCCGAGCTCTTCTATCAATATATTACACACCTATATCATAATCTATGACTTTAAATAATTTCGTAATTTTTTTCTAATGATTATTATAATATAATACAGATAATGTAAAAAAAATAAAAAAAAATTGAAAAGGCCCTGGGGGGGCGATCGCCCTGCCCCCCCCCCAGAAATACGCCCTTGTGTTTCAATCGTTTTGCGTGCGTTCGTAGCAGAAGTGTTAGGGAAAGAAGGAGAATACATTACACCTAGAGATTTCATATGGTACACGAAAAGATTGCGGATAGCTGCTGAACGTGATGGCATTGCGGATATAGTAAGATGTATATTCGATATATTATTTAGAAATCCACCAAAACACCAAGAGATATCAGATTTTGTGGGCTGTTGGATAAGTAGAGCAACGCCCCTTGTAGCAATGCTATATGAAGACTGAAAATGCATTAATAAGAAGTTTAAGTTCAGTGAAAATGATTTTCATCCTTACAATATCCGATATGTTTGTTGGAAGAAACGCAGCCGAGAAGAACCTTTTCAACCATCTTCATTTACTGAACAGGAAATAAAATCAGTACTTATACAATACAATAATCCGCTAAATCCTGCAGTAACTACCATCACCTACCCAAGGAAACGCAGAAATGCAGAATCCGAATATGGTATGTTACCAGCACCAACTCGAAACCGAAAAAAATATGAACCTTAAAACGAGGATATGGCGGCTGGTCCCAGTACACAAGTCGAGGATATGTTGGCTGATCCCTGTACGCGTAAAGAGGATATGGCAGCTGGTCATATATGGGATGAAGAACCGCAACAGGTGGATAAAACACTTGTTGCGTCGCATCTGAAGAACAATTTAATGAATCCCAACCACAGGCGAATGAAAATAGTTGTGATGTCAGATGTTCACAAAACGACGAGAATAGATTTGTTGCCGGATAGGCAGTCAATGTTTTAACTGGTGGTGAACCATACCTGGCTGGCATTATAACTAAGAGATGTGGAAACGATATTTACATCAAGTTTCCAGGTGGGAGGTCAATGTCCGCTCATTGTGAGGCCGAATAATCCGGGCCATCGACAAAAAATTAAAACCTACGAAACGAGGCTTCAACAATATTTTAATAAATAGCATAATAAATAAATTTGTGATTTTATTTAAAATATTGTTTCTTCCCCGTGAGGACGTAATTTGTTTTAGATCGTTCTAGAAACGCATAGGCACGATACAGCTTCGCCTAACGAGTGCAACGATACCGTTTATGAAGATCTGGGATCGTTATCAATTTTATTTTTGTTTCGTAATTTACGTGATACGCGGTGTTTTCCTCACTACAGACCTGCACAGTCGTAGTAAGTATTTAAAAATTCGCCACAAATCAAATACTTGACCGAATGCTTTGAAAAGTGTATCATGCGATGGGTATAGTGGTCCTTTAGGCTAAGTATAAGTCTGGTGCATAACATTTGAGAAATGAGTCGACCGCAACACCATTACCGGAAGTCGGATTTTACAAGTAATCCGGCGGGTAATGACATCTCGTGGTAAGAGTATTAAAAAATTCGCCAAAAATCAAAAACATGACCGAATGCTTTGATAAGTGTATCATACGATAGGTATAGTGGTACTTTAGGCTAAATATAAGTATTATGCATAACAATTGAGAAATTAGTCGACCGCGACTCCATTACCGGAGGACTGATTTTAGCGTAATCTTGTGGCAAATAACATGTTTCTTCCCGTGAGGGCGTAATTTTTGGGATTTCGTTCTAGATTTCGTTCTTGTCTGCGTCCAAATCGACAACAATCACTTTTGAGACAAATTACGAATATAATACACAAAATATTATGAATATAATACAGAAAATAATATAATATGTAGTGTATGAAAATGCCGAATTACGATAGCAATAATTGTATTTTTCTTTTTTTCTATTTATTAATTTTTCTTTTTGAACAAATTTTTTGTTATTACAAGGTTTTTAACAAATAGCAAATAAAGTTAAAGTAATTGTATTTAAATATAATCAAATACCTTGCCAACAAGTCTCGGCAAATCGAATTACGTTTCCACCAGCCCACAACATGGATAAATTATTTTTGTACACGGGCACCTTCTAGCAATACGCTGGCTCAATACTTCCGGACACACCGAGTAAAAGCTTTCCGTAAAAACTGGTTCACCGTGTGTTATCTTCCATTTTTGAAAGAGCTAATCATTCATGGGTCACTACGCCCTCGAACAGTCTTTGCTTTGGCGAGGGCTTCCCAAGCCCCCGCCGGGTTGCGTCCGTGTCCATGAGTAAGTTAACTTGTACTCAACAGGCGTTGATTTTACTATGTGTTCTTTTTTCGTCTCGGTCAGCGGTCTCCAGACACACGGTCGTTTGGCTGAACGGGATTGGTTGCTGTGACTTCGGTCGGTCGGCTTTTACGGTTACGATGGCCGTACGTAAAGAGACAGAGAGAGAAATATGATATTATCGGCTTGGATTTGAATATGATTAGAAAACAAAACGCAAAAATAATTCAATTAAATGCCGAAAAAACAAAAAAATTACATGCGTTGTTTGAATCTATTTACACCACGGTGACCGTAGTGATGCTCGTAAAACATATCGTTTTTATAACATTTATCCACAGAGAATTTATAACGTGTGATAAAAACATGCAGAAATTTAATTTATTACTTTGAAAAAAATCTTTTACATGAATAAAAATTAATTGATGATATTTGATAAAAATGTAATTTTTTTTAATCTTATTGACATAAAAGTAAGGAAACACTTAGCTTTTGAGTAAAATGCGATTTCCAATTAACTCATAAATTTAATTTTAAGTGGGTTATTATATAATTAATTATATGTTTTGACGACTTATTAATTTCTATAGAGTCGTTTGAGCATCATAAAGAAATTATGAACAAAGTTCTTGGGAGAGCTAGAAAATATAACGAAAATATTACACAACTGCAATATAAACAGAAAAAAGTAAAATTCATTCGATTAATTTGAAATGAAAAAGGCATGACTCCAGACAGTGAGAGAATTGAAGTCATTAAGAAGTTAAAAAGTCCTAGTAATAAAAAAGAATTACAGCAGATATTAGATGTTGTGAATTTTTTGAGACAATTTATATAAAATATTTCAGAAATAATTAGCCCAATGAGAGATTTGTTAAAGAAAGATACAGCGTGGAATTGGATAGAAGAGCACAAAAAAATATTAGAAATAATAAAAAGTTTAATTAGTCATAATTCATTATTAGTACATTTCAAGCAAAAGAAGAAATGCAAATACAGTGCGATGCGTCCAAAGATGCTATTGCATGAAGTTTATTACAATCAAATAAATCAGTGTGGTTTGCTTCGAGATCTTTAACAGAAACTGAGCAAATGTATGCAGTAATATTGAGAAAGAGCTAAAAGCCATTATTTTTGCTGTAAAAAAGTTTCATCATTACATTGATGGTCATAATGAGGTAAAAACACACACAGAACACCAGCCATTAGTGTCTATTGTAAAAAATAATTTGGAGAAAAAAGAGAACAATAGATTAAAACAATCAACATTAAAATTAATAAATTATAACTTAACATTACAGTATTTACCTGAGAGATATATGTACAAAGCAGACTTGTTAACTAGAAATATAATACATTAAGCTGAGAAAGATGATGAATCATTGAAAGACTTAATACATACGCTGAAGGTTGCAGAAATAAAATACAGTACAGAAAAACTATATGAATTAAAATTATAAATAAAGAGAGATGTGGTATAACATAGAATGAAAGAGAATTATTCAAATGGGTGGCCAAACAAAATAAAAGAGTAAAATGAGACAAATCACTTTTACAAGTTGAGAGGAAATTATTGTAGGAATATTTTATTTTTCTGTGTTAGGTAGGTGGTACCTTCCAGCATGCAACCCACCCACCCTTTTCATATGTGGATTTGTCCATAGACTATGATTAGGGTGTGCGCCCCTGTCAAGGAGTGTCCAAAACAACAAGTATATTGGCCGATGATTATGTCTGATATTCCTAATTTAGTATTAACATATCCTATTTGTAATAAATAAAATAGAAGCAATAAGAGAAATGAGTTATTAAATCATGAAATACCAAATATACTATTTTCAACAGAATTGAGTAAATAGTGTACGAAAATATTTGCAAGGTTTGGTATTCCTAGTATATTGGTAGCTGACAACATGCATTTAATAGTTTTCAGTTTAGATCATTCACTAAAGAATGGGGGTCTCATATAAATAATATTAGTCCAAATCATCCTATTAGTAATTATCAGAAAAATAGGTTGGTATAGTTAAGAAAATTATGAAAAAATGTAGAGAAACAAATTATGAGTTAGAAGATTATTTGCTTTCCTACAGAAATACACCACTAGTAAATATTGGTCAATCTCTTGCAAGTTTAGTACAAAAGAGAGTCTTTAAACAAAATTTCCTATTAAGAATAAGCAGGTAGATAAAAATAAGGTAATACAAGAAAAATTATAAAAAATTAAAATAATCAAAAAAGATATTTTGACAAAATGGCATAGTAAAAGGAATTTTATTTGAAGAAATTGAAACGATTTGGTTACATGATAAATATAATAAAACATGGAATGTGGCAACCATAGTGAAAAAACTTGAGTTGCCAAGATGCTATTTGGTAAGAGATGAGAAAGGAAAGTTGGTAAGAAGAAATATTTTTTTTCTTAGGAAAATAAAAACGCTTAGTTTGGAAGTTGATGTGGAAGGAGATAAAGTGGATAGAGATGAGATAGAAATAAATGATGAGAAAATAATAACTGTGGGAAAAGTGAGAAGAACAGAGAGACAAAGCAAAAAACCAGATAGGTTGATGTACAACTGATATATGTACTGAATACTGATTGATTGGTAAAATAATATTGTTAACAATATGATTAAAAAAAAAGAAAAAAAATGTTAGAGCTACCTACTTATTTATTATTGTACTATGTTTGATTTAACAAGAAAAAAATGTTATAATTATATATAACTATGTTTTTTAATCTAAAAGAAAATATTATAATGTTTCATGATCTTATTATGTTGTATATAAAAACAAAATAATAATCATGAAGGTATATTATGTTATTACTGATTATGTTAAAATATTATAACTAAATCTTATTAAATGTGATGGGGAAGATGTAATGATAACATACATGTATTGATAAGAGGAAGAATGATGATATGTCAGATTTGAAGACTAGTGTTTGACCGTTATATCGAAGACAGTATTGACATTGACACGATCAGTGCCGGCGCTAGGAGTTTTGCCGCCCTGTGCCAATTTTTTAAAACGCTGCCCTTATATAACTTTTTTTTTGTCCAAAAAATCACGTAGATTACACATAATTTCTCAAGCTTAATAAAATTGTTAAACATAATAAGATAAAATTGTTTTAATCATTTTGAGATGGCTTCAATAGAAAAATAATTCAAACAAATAAGACTGTTGTTAAATGATAAATGTATTAAATCATAAATATTTTATGTTTGACTTAAAAATAATATAGAATATTAAATGCATTAATACTTGTATTAAACGAGTTTTTGATACTGCACAAAACAATATTATTAAATTACTTTTCTTTTTGAAAAACTGTTTGAATGATCGTCATGTAACCAATTTATAACATTACACAGTAGGGCCTTTTCGGAGAGGGGCCCAGGCAGCAAATGTCCATTTTTTTCCCGTTAAATCCGCCACTGCTAGCGGTTAGCCCATAATATTATGCATATATTGTTTATTTATAGATAATTATTTGAATCTACATAGTATGGCACAATACCATTCTAAATAATTCACATTTTTTTTAGTTTTAAATTTACAATGAATAAATATTATGACTTATGATTTATGAACAATAGTGAGAATACATAGTCTTATTAATAAACGATGCCGCCCCTAAAATCTCAAAAAAATTGCCGCCCTGTGCAATCGCACGGGTCGCACGTGCCTTCCGCCGGCCCTGGACACGATACTTCAATACGAGAAGTTATTACTAGATGTAGTACGTTCTATAATTATCTTCCACGTTCTAAAAGAAGTAAAACATTTAAAAATCCAAGTCGGCATTGAAACGAGAAAGCAAAATTGCATGGAACTTTTTCAAATTTTAATTAATATTGAATACCAAATGGAAAATAATTATCAACCAAATGATTTTGTTAATTTCATAGCAACAATAAATAGCCATTTATCAATTACATGTTTTATGGTGAAGAAAAACAAGGAAGTTAAATCAACAATAGAAGATACAATCATATTCGTTGAAAGTGTGATGGAAAGAAATAATTTTCTATCCATAACACAAATAATTAGAAACTCCAATTTAAAGACATTTTTGGGAGATTTGTCGTACCTTAATGTGTATGCCATTTTATATTCATCGGTGACGAATGTATTTTGGGAATTGCGAAGTGTGTATAATTCTTCTGAGATTGAGCCTTACGGGGCCAATTTTCAACGTCTACACACAGAATACCCACAAAAACCCACCGAGAATCTTCTGTAGGACGTAACTTCAAAAACGTTGAAGAAAATAGAAAAGATAATAGAACACATGCACGAATGCAAGGGATACGGCGAAAACGGTTCTTGTTTTACAGAATTCAGTCAACAATACGATAATATACTGAGAGACATCGCCGAAATAACATTAAACACTTCTTCACTTTATCTGATCGATTGGAAAAAAATGTTACTCACACAGATCTACAATAAGAAATACATCGGATTATTCGACAATACGAAGCAAGGCTCTCTCGATGATACGCGTAAAGAACATCTAATAAAGTTTTTATACGAAATGAAAAGTGTGTTTGTGGAAAGCCAATACGTCAAGTGTAGTTGCGGCGTGTTTTTACGTGGTGATCCACGTTGTCGAAACGGTGTGTGGATCACTGATAATTTGTCTAATAAGCGAAATAGAAAAGTACAAAATGTTAATGAACTAGAAAAGGAAGAGAAACTGAAAGACATTTTCTCATATGTAAATCATTTTCAAATCTTCACTAACCTCGTCGATCTTTTACGGACAAACGATTTTAAATGGTATAAAAAGATGGAATTATACTGGGACGGTACCAAGAACAATCTCTACACGGTTCATACTAATATGAAATCAGTTTGTTTGGCATACAGTACGCATATGATAACGAGAGGTTTTTCGTCAAATGGATTGTATCTATTGCATATTCTAGACTCATGGGTCTCCTTAGTGGATTAATAGAACACAAATTCACGATTGGTGAAAACGAATTAAAGAAATTGAGAGGCAATGTGAACAGTTTGTTGAAAATTGACTTTTTGTACCATACACATGTCAAAGCTCTTTTACTATATTTCGTCTCAGCCATTAATTACATCGTTCGTACAAACGATATCGAAGGGGCATAACAAATTCAAAATGAATTGATCGAAGAATTCAACGATTTTGGGCTAGTTGAACTTTCTCCGACCACCGTAGATGGAAACGTTTCATGTTGGATTGAAAAATTTACATCAGAAATGAATTAGTTGATAAACATTTTAAATAATAAACAAGACGTGAAAAGTATTAAGAATCCGTGATTAAAAACTATTTAATTATTAAAGTTTTAAAACTAGTACACACAATGAAATGTAATTATTGGTAGGCGTAGGGTCATCATAGGTGACAATAATAAAATCTTGTTACAAATTAGTTTTTTTAATTAAAATTGTTAAATTTATCACATTTCTAGTGATACGGTTATACCAAACAATCTAGAATTAGTGTGGTAAAGAAAGTAAAAAAAATTTTTTTTTAAAAATACAAGTCGATAATGTCGTTTTAATTGTAATATGTAATGTATAAGCATTGATTATAGAATCTATAATCAATGGTATAAGCCTCATTTGATAATTAATTGTTAAAGCAAAAAGTATGTACACTTACCCTTTGGGGTGTGATTTCATAATAAATAAAATAAATAAAAATAAATAAATTGTGTTTAAAACGTATGATATAAATATGTCTTTGTATTTGAAAATATACCTTTTATGCTATAAATAGTACTATCGAAAAATCCGAAAAGATAATTGAACATTCATTTAGCACGTTTTTAAATGATTCAAAATGAAGAATTTGATTGCGTTAATTTTATCAATTTTACCTTTCTTAAGCGCGGGTCACATTATGCTGGTTGCCAGCCGCGAGTTGAAGAAGCCGCTTCTGCCAGCCGTCGATCAGCTGGGTGTGACAACAAAATTCGGCGCTGGCGTTTTTTCAAAAATTAGTTTTTAGTTTTAAAACATCGTCAATATTTACATTTGCCAAGTAGTGTCCTATATCATTTTTACAATAAGCCACTACCTAGTCATAAACATTTTCAACTTGTTCGGTATAACTGCCACCATTACTCAAGTCAGTAATATCAACTGTACTTGTGGAATTAGTCTCTATAGTCAGACTTTTTTATTTATATAACGGTCCATTAACACTATCGTCTAATATAGTTTTCTTAAAAAAGTTCTGTATGTCCATAATTAATGTTATGAAAAAATTTTACCTTGTTGAGATTTGTATATTTTATTGTTGCTAGAACGCGATGACACGCTGCGTTGGAACTGATTAAGGAGTACCCGTGCGGATAATAATAATGATGTATAATAATAATAATAATAATAATAATAATACGTATATTGTCATGTAAGCGACACGATAATATACACGATGTATTTTGTGTGGCCGATCGCACACCAAAAGAGTAAAACTGTGTTAGACAATGCTAGTCATTTTCGTGTTTTTAATAGTTTTTATTTTTTAATAGGTATTACCTACTTTTACCTCCACCGAGACAAATTCATGAAGAATTTGAAGATGAATTTCCATTTGTATTTGTTGCGGATGAAGCTTATCCGTTAAAAAAAATTTAATGAAGCCATTTGCAAGAAAAAAGTTGACAAATTCGAAACGAATTTTAACTATCGTCAATCACGAGCGAGGAGAATAGTAGAGTGTGCTTTTGGTATTCTAACAAAAAGATTTAACGTATTTGAAAATAAAATGTTAGTTAATCCGGAGAAAGCTACAATCATACCTCAAGCTGCTTGTGTGCTTCACAATTTAATCATGGACAAAGAACATAATTTAACTGACATTCATAATGACATGGAAACAACCTCATCATGGGTAAACCAAGAAGATATCAACAAACCTACTAATCGCAGACCACCAAGAGAAGCTATAGATATCCGTGAAAAGTTTATGAAATATTTCAACTCTGAAAAAGGATCAGTTCCGTGGCAAAATGTATAAACTGCTTAGTGTTTAAATAACTAAGCTAAATTTGTTTGTTTTAATAAAAAAAATACTGTTGTGTGGTAAAGAGTTGTACACATTTATTAATAAATAATATATCATTTTATAGTATTCATGAAATTCCATTTTACTTGTATTATTATTTTTCTTTTACTAGTATTAGTTAATAACTACTTATCAACCTATTTGGAATTTCATATGTAATAATAAATAATAATAATAATAATACCTATGTAAGTATTAATACGACAGGAGGTATAAAATGAATATTGTAATTTGTATTAATATTTTTTATGTTAGTATAGTAATTATTATTTACAATAATTTATAAATTAAATAATATATTGTTTTAAATAAAATATAATAATTCAATAACTTATATATATTCAAATCACCATCAACATGCATTTCTTTGCTTATTTCTTCCCATAACTTGTCTTGCACAATTCTATTACTATGGTCCTTGTCTCCAAAATCATAAATGGATGGTCTTTTTTCCACTAAACTTACTAGTATTTCCCCATCAATTAAAAACAAGACATTTTGTGATAAGTATATAAAAAATATTATTAAAAATATGTACGAAATACAATAAAAAAAAAAAAAAAAATACACACGAAATACGAATAATTATTGTCTAATTGTGACTAACGAAAAATGTGGACACAGACAGTATCAGTCATGACTAATTGTGTTTTAAAGCAAAAACGTTTTGTTTTGACTATGCCTAATCAGTGTGCGTATGCAATGTTATGTCCTATATTCAATTTTTAACAAAACTGTGTTAGGCTAACACTGTCTATAGGTACGTCCACACTAGTGCGTTTTCACCTTTCGATTCCACTTGCGTTTCAACTTGCTCTTCGTAATTCGATAAGCGCATGCGATTGTTGAGTGCTTTAAACGCATGCTTCTTTCTGTTCACATCTGTGTCTACGCCAACAGTCGTTTTTCGCCGTGCGGTATAGTTAAAACTAAAAGTATGTCAGATTCAAATTTACTTTAAGGTATTTCTGCAGCGTACTATATTATCACGAATGCGAAAAAAACGTGAAAAAAAGCGTTCCAAATGGATAAAAAATTATTCTAAAACAAGAAACTTCGGTATTATTAACAATTTGCAATTGGACGAAGACTTCCTGTTTGGAAACTTTACGCGAATGTCCGAAACAAATTTTTTTTCGTTATTAAAAATGATCGAACTTCCCCTAACGCAAGTTTTTAATTTTGATTTTTACGGCGGACACATCAATGTTGAATTCATTACCGATACGCTCCAACGCATCTTTTCGTGTAATTTTGTTGCAATAGTCGGTATGATTTGCGTCCCATAAAAGTTTTGCCGCTTTATATGATTCAATAAATTTTAATGTTTGATTTTCATCCATTATTATGAGTAACACACTCAATATAAACGAAAAAATCAAAATGATATAAATCAAAATACTGAAATAAAAAAATAATTACAAAAGTCGCAATCAAATCGCACGAAAAATCCACTGGGCTTGGAAACACGTGCTTTGTCGCATGCTGAACATCGTATGCTATTCTATAATACATGCTCTAACCTAAATAGTCTTGTTTATTTAATTCAATTATTTTTTTACATATATTTTTTTAATTTACATAAATCTTAATCTTACCTATAATTAAATGATAACTTGATAAACTTAAAAAGGGTTTTTTCTTTTTGAATCCATACAAGGAGTAATTTACTAAAATTTTGTCAGTGAATAAATGCATCATAAATTCTTCTAACGCTGTTCCCGAGATCTTTATTACCAATAAACAATGCAACTTTGCCAACCTTAAAATGTAAACAAATTTAAAACAAAAATTTAATTATAAAAAAATTACTCAACTCTAATTTGTAGGTACAATATAAAATTATAAATGTTTAAATGAATAATCAAACTATGAAATTATTATAAGGTATTTAAAAAATATGCTTTCATTTTAAGTCTTATCTAGTTAGCACGTACCTACCTAATTATCAGTTAATTTAAAAAATAAAATAATCATTGTAGGTATAAGTTCTAACTATATTTTAATAAAAATTATACTATAATAGAAAAATATAAATTTTCTTAACGCCTACAAGTATTGAAAATCATTATGAAATACAGATTTCATTCAGAGAAAAATACCAATTCAAAATGGGCCTTTAACTGTATACAATGTATACTATATATAATGTATACTATACATACATATTTAATTAATTTTATAACCTTCAGTTCTTAATAATTTAATGTTAATTATATAGGATATGTATTTACCATAGACGCTCTGAAATGGACATCTTTTATTTTTTCTTCAAACATTTCCAATTCTTCTTCCGATTTGATTGGGAAGATCATATCTATTATGTTGCTTTGTTCATTATAATTCATAGGAGAAGATTTTTCCTTCATGAGTTTTTCTACATTCTCATTTAATGTTTGAGACAAATCCGTTAAGCTTTGTATTTCGTGTTTTATGTGTGCATAAGATGTTAAAAATACTTTTTGAAAATCTAAATTTTTTTTAAATATTAGCTAATTATGGTAATAAATATAAGGTAATTATATACATATAATGTATACACTATACATATAGGTATACATTATATCATAAAAGTTTTTTTGCTATACAAAGCTATCTATAATACCTTTGATGGATGCTTGTATATTTTCAATTGAAGATTGAATAGAAGTAGTAGTTTTAACTTCAAGACCTTAAAAATATGAAATATCCATTCCATTAATTATCAATCATCATTAATATAAAATAAATAAAATACCCAATTTTTTTGTAGTTTTTTCTTCATAATGCAATTTTCATTTTATAGACCTTAATTCATTTAAATTAGTAGCCTTAGATGGAATATATTTTGATGACTCAACCACTTGGAGTTAATTTGAAGATTTTGGTTTGGAGAGATATCCTGTAAGAACCGAGCCCTGTGTTACTTTCCAGTTCCCAGTATGGGAATATATTATTTCATCTAAATCACTTTCATTTTTCTTCGGTGAATGCTGAATCATTTCTTCATCATCTAAAATAGTATGTAGTACTGTGTAAATTAAAAGGCATTTAAAATAAATTATACCAAGATCATAAAAAATAACTTAATATTAACTATTCATATTTTGAACTAAGCGTCTTTTAAAATGTAATTTTACCATGCTTATATTCAAGAGTAGATGTGTTCCAAGTTGGATCGTCACCCGGATCGTCATTATCAAAGTCATCATTGATTGTATCTGACGATAATATGTAATTAATTTTCTTAGGAACTTTTGTGATTTCAATATCTAAAAATGAATGTCAAGACATTATATTTTAGGCTTATAAATTAAACACTTTAATAATTATTACCTTTAGGTATGTAACGAGGGGGACGGACAACTGTTAATTATTGAAGCATCAGATTTTAATTTTTTTAATTCAGGCTTTTTTGTACTGTTTGGAGATAAAGTAAAAATTTCAAAATTATTTTTGTTCACTTTATTATAGTTGTAATCTTCATCACTAGATAAGTCAGATTTATGTATAGCAATAGGTAATTTTGCTTTGGCTTCAGCTAAAGAACCTGTAATTTGTTTTAATTGAATTGGAATAACAAGTTGACAATTTAAAATAACAACATATATTCAGGGGCGTCATTTCAATTTATGATAGGGTAGGGCATAATAATGACCGGCCCAATCAGTGTAAAATTTTTAAGTACCTACACAAAAAAACCGCTCGCTTCGCTCGCAACATTAATCAACTATAATTCAACACCTATTTTTTTATTGACATAAATTATAAACCAAAACTTCATTCACTTTTGTTAATAATTTAACATATATATTATTCATAATTATCTTCCCCCAAACAAACATATAAATATTTTTAAATACATTTTATGCTGAAAAAGACAAATATTTTTTTTTTATAACATTAATAACAGTTTCTAAATAAGATATTCATATAATATTATATTAAATTTGTCAATGTTCAATTATTGTGTATTATGTGTTCTAATGTCCCATGTGCCGGCCCATGTGAAAGAAGCAGCCGGCCCAAAGTTACTTTGAAATCTAGGGTAGGGCAAATGCATACTCCTGCCCCCCCTCAAATGACGCCCCTGCATATATTAAACTTAGATTTTAGAGTATTAGATTACATATTATATACTTTGTTCCCAATTTTTCTAGCATCGTGAAAAGTAAAATCGGTATTATTAGGTGTGATACATCTTTCGATAAATTTCTTCACGTGTTTGGATTTTAAAGGCCATGCACAAGATTTTTTTTTAATCCATATGTCTGGTACCTACGGCTTCTACACTATTGTCTTCGTTAAATGCTACAATAATCCAACCAATTTGAGTGTCCATCTGAAAAATAGTTAATAATAAATAGCAAACAATAGTGATTAATTATTTTATTATTAATATATAATAGATAACTTATTTTATTACTTTTAAAATAACTTTTTTATAAATATTTAAAATACAAAATAATTTTATGTATCTTATCATTGTACAAGGTTAATACCAACTTGAACATAGTCATTTTTAGCTTTAAATTTGCTTTTATATATACATATTTACATATTTATATTATATTTTAATTTAGATGAAAAATTCTAAATGAATAATAGGCATAGCTATATATTTATTATCATAATTAAATATCATAATTTTTTTTTCAAATCAAACACTGACCAGCATTTTAAAGTTTTAGAAAGCTTTTTTACTTCAAATATTTCTAATAATGTTGAGTCAATAGGTTCTTCATATAATGGTATCAAAATTTTGAATTTTTGTCCTATTATAAAAATATCAGCACCACTTTGACAGAAGTTTAAGCATTTAACAATTTCTTTATGTTTAGTAAGAATAAAACTGTCTCTATCTTCTTTAACTTTTATTTTAACACTTTTTAACAATAACGTATAATACTGACAACCTGAAACATGGTCAATTAATGGACCAATATCATGCATATTTTTTAATATGGGTTTCTGAATTAATTGTTGATTCTCTCTTAAGTTTGAATTATTACACTTTTCGTTATACCTATTTATAACCTGCTGTAATGGCCTTATCATGTTTTCGAACAAAAGATTTTAATTCTTTCATATAATTTTCAAACACAAATGTCGAACAATTATCAAGTGGTCCATATTGTTCATAGTCTTCACAAAGATGTAGCATACCATGAATATTGTGGAATACAAACTGTGGACCATAGATATCTTGAAAACTCATTACAAAAAAATGTAACAATTTCTGTGCATAATCAATAAGATTACTTAGATTAGGGCTTAAAAGGATTATCATCGCAATATTCAACGCTAGAAAATTGTTATAACATTATTGACTTATAAAATTTTTCAAAACAATTTGACCTGTGTATAGTAAAAATAAACGAAATTCTGTGGCTTTCCAACGACTTAATTCTTGTAAAGTTCTATTTTTTCGGACAAAATCAGATGTAATATACAAATTGAAGTTTAATAAAGATGAAGATAACTCATTAGATTTTGTTGACCAAATGCGAACATTAACTGGACCTTTGCCAACCCATAGAACCAAAAGCTTTTTTACTACACCTAAACATACCAAATGCATATAGTCAAGTGAAAATGACAAAACTGAATCAAAACTAGGCAACTCAACAAGATTTGATACTTCAATGCCAACATGATAATCTTCATCGACAATATTGATGTAATTCTGGTGATTTCTCTTGTTTGGTTTAATATGTGTATAAGGAAAACATAATCATTTAGATATTCACCTTCTATTATACACCTGGTACAACATGAAAATCCACTATGGCCTTTCACTTTTAAAATATATGATTTTGCAGGACTATCACAGGCAAAGAAACGAATAGAAATGCTTATATTGATGTTATTAATTACAATACCATTTGAAGTAAGTTCCTTAGCCTCTTTTACAAAATCAGATAAAAAACCATTACCTACTGCAATGAGGTTTTTCTTTACCATAATAAAGGCCTACCAAAAAAACATCTTTGATTGATGAGTCATCAATTATAATGTAGGCTAACATTGGCCAAAACTGATTATTATTTTGTGTCAATGGCAATCCATCAATACCTATGACAACTTGGATGTCATTAATATTTTTTGGAACATGTTTCAAATTTCCATTTACTAGGCCGAAATGGTGATAAAGTCCAGGTTTCACAATTCGAATTTCTTTGGAAATATTACATGGTATTATAAGTAATGTGCGACTATCTACTGGAAGATTATTAAAACATGTACCTATGTTCCTTTAGTGCTTTTAACAATCCATTTACTGCGCTATGAGAAATATTGAACTCTACAGCCTAATGAGCTAAAAACTCATTCATAGGTAAATGTTGTGATGATGATAAAGATGAACAATATGATGTTTTTGGAACAGAATAATTATGTGTAACAACTGACTTGATTGGTGAAATAACTGATGGTAAATCAACAGGGACAACTTCAGATAGTGATGGCAATGTACTACAACTATTAATATCTACAGTATTATTTTCAGATAAAAATGTAATTTCTATTGGCATATTTGAACTTTCACACATATTTTCAAGTATTTCATTGTCACAATATATTTCCTCAAGAAAATTTATTTATTGTCTAATTTTTCTCCTCTTAGATCTATTACTTTTAATCATAATTTTAAGTAGTACAGCCCCAACAATATGATTTAACACCTACCTAAAAATAGATATTATTTGTTTATTAATATTCAATTAATTAAAATGTGTCTTGCATTTTTTTTTTTAAACATAAGTACCTACATAAATTTGTCAAATTGAAATTGACTATAATTTTAATAAAATATTCAATAATCAAGAAGGTATGATAGTAAGTAGATAGGTATGTATAAAAACAAAAAAATTATAAGTTTTAGCACATTAAAAGTAGATAGGTACCTACTTGCTTAAAATTAGTTAGGTACCTAACACCTAGCTATTTCATTAATTTAATTTGAATACCATATTATTGGGTGTAACATTAAAGAATAAAATATGTATTAAGGTAATTAGTAATTACCTATTAGATATAGGTAGATGATAAATCTAAAAATAAAAATTCAAGAGAAATTAAAAACACAATATATTACCTATATAATAATATGTAGTACCTACCTATGTACCTTTCTATCAACATATTACTAGATAAACTGAGGCTCACTAATAATATTCATTCATAATATAATGTGTTTGTTACAAATTAATAATTTGAACTAAGGGTAGAAACTACTGAAACTATAATCTACCTAATATATAAAAATGTAATTTTTTTTTTATTTTTTATTTAAATAGTTATTGTTATCATTTTTGGTTTTCAATTTTTATTGTACCTACATAGCAAGTATATCCATTTAATTTTGCTAAAAAAGGTAAATATATACTAGCCTAAGTAATTGATTTAACAAAAAGTCAATTCCCGAGGAAAGTTATAACAAATGACAACAGAATCATCACATTGAGTACTTAATATAGTTAACTAACAAAATTTAAAAAACTAATAAAATCTCTTTTGTCCGAAAATGTACGTTTTTGAAGATAGGTACTGCCTTTCACAAAAGTGAGGCAGTTTATAGAAATGTAGGTATCTGAATGAGAAATGATGAAGTTCTATAAAGATAAACAAGAAAAGAATTATCTACATTTGGTTTTCACATGAATGTACCACAGAATAAATGAAATCAGAAGCGTCACCTTTGATAACGTTACATTGCTCTTATGGGAAAATGAAAAAACTGTCCGACATATTGGAAATTGAATTAGTGTGACCAAGGAAAAAATCTTAAATATCTTTAAGTTATTTACGTTTCCGAACATATTTACAAGCCGAAATGTGATATTACTCTAATCAATTATTAAATTAAGATACATTAAATAATAATTTCTAATTTGTGAAATTCATTGTATAATTTAGATTTTATATTGTGATGATTCATTAATAAAGTTGTTTGAATTAATTTAAAGAGAACATACAACCAGCATTTATTTTTTGTCTATGCATTTATCGAAGATTGAAGTTATAATGTTCGGAGTTCTAGATTTTTCAAAAGGCAGTAATTTTGTCTGTTGAGCAATATTTTTTAAAAAAACGACGTTCCTTCGGAAGTAGCCTTTATTTTTAAATTTGTTATAAAGTGTTCATACTCTCATAATCAAACATTAATAACAGTCAAGTATTCAATGACGTCCAAAAATTAACAAATAATTGAAGGGCTCTGTGCAAGAACCAGACAGCTCCATATTTGTTGAAAACTGTTTTTATTTTAGATTCTAGTACAGAAAAATAATGTCTATAAATCTGTGTTTTTTATTATAAATTTTTGTTTTTAATTCTAATTTGTTTTGTTTTAATATTTATTGATATTTAATAAAATATTTGAAAGTTCACCCAGGTTTCATTTTTATTTTCCTAAATTAATGTTTTAGTTTGAGTTTTAAAAGGTTTTATAAACAATTAGGAAGTTAGGAATGGAAACCATTAAACAAACTTATTTTGTTTCTGAAATATTTAAAACCAGTATTCCATTATATTTTGTTTGAACATATAGGGTAAGTGCTAATGAGTACAATATGTGTATTACCCTACCTACTTTATTATATTTTTGATTTTTCAAGTTATTGTGACAAGTTTTCATAATATATTATTATAATATGATATGTGGTGCTAATTAATAGTTTTCTTGAACAATTTAAATAAAAATGTTAATTACCTATAAATTTATGTGCATTAATCAAGACAGCTAATGACCCTAACTTTCTCATATTTTTCAAGTTTTTTATGATATATTCTTTGAAAATACTTTAAATAATGGCATTTAGTGTTATTTTAAATAGTTTTTTTTTTTTAAAGTAATAATAACTTAAATATTGAGATCAAAATTTAAATTTAAATAAAAAATGAACTATGAAATTATGCACATAAATCAAGACAGCTCCATAATTTTTGTAGTAGTTTATTGAAATTTGATATGAATAAAAAAAGTTAAGGCTTTTGTATTACATCAAAATCTGAGGCTAATTGTATAGATTTTAAAGTAATTTGTAAGATATTTTTTTGATCTATCATCTTTATCAAATCTTCAGTTTCCTGAAAATTTTTAAAAAGTGGAGCTGTCTAGTTCTTGCACAGAGCCCTTCAATTGTAGTATGTCTGTTGTTGATATCTTTTTTTTCTTCTTTTTAATAAAATAAAATCATTGGAATAATCTTGTTCTTTTTTTTTATGAAGTACCATAAAAGAAATATTTGATGGTTAATTGTATGTTACCATTATAGGTATGGAAATTAATATAAATAAAGAAAAACAAATACAAATATATTTTACTAGTATAATAAATTCATTTATTAAAATAATTGATAATTATAAATATACATTAAGAAGAATAACAAATACAAATAGATTTTACTAGTATAATAAATTCATTTATTAAAATAATTAATAATTATAAATATACATTAATAAATAAAAGGAAAATGCATGCATACATACTAAACTTTAAGTACATGTAATACAAATAAATTTTATTATACAATTAACATTAAATAAACATGAAGATTAATTATCTATAGAATATGAAATAGTCGATTAGCAATGTGAACAATTTAAAATTGTAAAGAGAGGTTTATTTTAAAATGTACCCAACTCCCTAATTCTTAATTTATTAATTTTTTTTTTTTATAAGTCTTTAAATGGATTTTAGAAAAATTTAGATGTAGACTTGGATAAAATAATATACATTACATACTCAGAAAAGCAAACAAATGTGAAAAACTACATTATTATAATCAGTCTATGTTCTAATGAATGATGCTACATGACCACTAGAATACTAGTAGTCATTTAGATTTATAGTAAGTAGGATACACATAAGTATACTTTGTCATAAATATATTATGTTTTACAAGTGGGTAAGAATGGCTAATTTTCTATTTTACAACTTTTTTTCTGAAATTAAAGATCTATTTAAAAATTTTATTGCTGAATAAATTCTAAATCTGATAAATAAATTAATTAAATAAGTTTTATTGAAAGATTTGCAAGGATGATTAAAAGGAACATTACTAATATCTATCTTCAATTTGGCGCCAACACCGTCATCGTAAGAAATGGAAGGGAAGTTATGGATGAAAATATTTTCTAATTCATATATGAAATTATAAAAGGTGTCACGGGGCATCATTAAATTACCAAAAGTTAAATTTTGACGAGTAGGGTAAGCTTTAAAGTAACACAAAAGATTTGAATGGTCTAACTGCTTTTGATGGTAAGCATAATCACTACAAACCTGACAATTATGATTTTCTAAGCATTTTTTCATTAAATAGCCACAAACGTAAGTGAATGCATTACGTTCTGGAATGTTAAGTTGTCTGTAATCAACTATACCAATACTTATACATTTAAATTTAAAAAGATTTTTATCGGATACATCAAAATTAATAATTTCTTTAGGCTGGGGTAACTGTGAAGCTAAAATTTGATCTAAATCTTCAATGCAATTTGCACCTGAGAAATGCTTGAAATAATTAGCACAAAAATGTTTTTTAAAAGACCGAGAAAAATCAATTGGTGTAGGATTTGTATTATTACCATGTTGTTGGCGGATATAACAAAATAAATTTTCTAAACAATCTTGATTTAAACGTCTAGTGTAAAGGACATAAATTTGATCTTTGGTTGGATTTAAAGAATGCCACAACATTTTTAAAGAAGATATTGAAATTAACCAACCATTAATAAAATTCATTCTGTTAGTAACATCTAGTCCATTAAATTTATTGATAACTCTTATATTTCTAAAAACTTCAGCCATTTTATCTAAATGATTAATTTGTGAATGGGTATATTTAAATGGTCTATTGTATTCTTTAAGATTGGGAGTTTTTGATGAATTAAATATATCAAAC
The DNA here is from genome assembly GCA_027580255.1 of Therioaphis trifolii. NCBI lineage: Eukaryota > Metazoa > Arthropoda > Insecta > Hemiptera > Aphididae > Therioaphis > Therioaphis trifolii. Next base: position 144,923,979 of record CM050404.1, on the reverse strand, counting down.
AATTTGTCCATATCACTGATGAAATTAATAGTAGATTGTGCAGAAGGAGGTAAAATTCCAGATGATAAAGTTACAGTCATACCATAAGCTACACTGGAACTGAAAATTTGACTGGCTAAATACACACGCATTTTTTCAAAAGGCCCAGGGTGAACATGTGCATATTTTAATTTTGGAGCTAATCGAAGATTACATTCAGAATCATAATTATAAAAAGAATCAAGATGTGTTTTAGTAACTATGGAATCATTTATTTTTAAGTTATGTTTAAAGAACATGTTACGTGTAGATTTTAAAAGATGAGGTGGATCGAAAATATAAAAAATTTGTTTTCCTTCTACTTCAAAAAATGGCTTGTCTGGAGAAACATAAGAGCTTTTAGAAAAATTTGCAAAATTGGAGCCTTGATCAATAATGAAAGCACGAATATTAAGTTTTATATTTTGGAGGCGACAAATTGTTGATATAATAATATCTTTAAGATCAATACCGGTACAGCTACTAGAGACAAGAAAATAAGCTATTGGTTGTTTCCAATTTTGATTTATTCCTCTAAGCATGAGGACTAAAGCATATTTGGCAGGTTCATACTTTTTATGAGAATTAGATTCATGAAAACCTATAATCTTATCTTTGGAAATGTTATAAAATAGGTTTGTTTTTAAAGCCATTTCATCGGCACAAAGTATGCAATCTAGCGCATTTGATTTAAAATTACTAATTTTAAAAGATACAAAATTAAAAAGAAAATCATTAAAACCTGGATTTATTTCAAATTTTGAAGTTACTCGTTGAAGGGTTCGAGCAGTAGGAAGGGAAAGTGGATTTTGCAACAAATTGTAAACTCTTGGTCCTAGAAAATAAATGCTTAAAGCGATTTGTTTTATTTCATTAGAGTACCTGAATGCTCGGAAAGTTTTATCTTTATTTCGAATTTGAGATTGGATTATCATGAAGAGGGTGGGGGACAAGAGTTCTTTACATACTTCAAGGCAATTTTTCAATTTGTTACTTGGTTCGTTGGCTATTTGTTGATTCAAATTAATGATGATGTGTTCCAACTCAGCCCGAACCCGTTCACTTTCTTTTAGTTTCTCTCGTAGAGCAGCTTTTTGGGGAGTTTTTGATGTGAGATGACCAGGTGTTTGAACGCCCATGACACTAGATGTAATTCCCGTTGATGTTGATGCATCTGATAAACTTGGAGAGTTTATAGATAAGCGAGTAGATGAACCTGTAATCATATTTGATATTTTTTTGTCTTAATATTAAAATTACTTTAATCCTAGAGATAGGAATGCACTTAACTTGTGGTAAATATGGTGCGAATAAGCAAAACAATTGTCAAAATATGCACCAAAATGCACAAATAAATGCAAAATATGCTCAATTACATTTCTTTTATATCTAAGTATATTTATAATAAAATATTATATGAGACGTACCAGGTGTAGAACATGATGAATGACTTTCGTGTACTTCGATATTCGTTACTGGTTCATTTACACACTGCTCACTATCAACATCAAACAATGTTGGAATTGCATCTTTATAAAGTTGATTTCTCTGAAAATTAGAAAACATTTTAGTTTCAAAATGTAAAGAACATAAACGATACTTCTGGTTGAAACCCAAATTGGAGATTGATTTAAGTTCATCACATTTGCTGTTCTTGATCCACATTGCTGATATGACCGGTTCTTTAGGAAATAAAAAAAAACTAAGACTTTCCTTGTCTACCATTAAGTGGCTTTTACAGTTGGTTATATAACATTTTGAGTATTGTTTAGGACGTTTATGAATATAAAACTCTTCCATTTTGCTGACGCAAACAAAAAAACAAAATAATAAGAAAAATATATATATATTATAATATATAATAATATATATATTATATTATTTAATAACAAACTATATAAATATATACATAAATAATTAATGCAGAATAAAAATGTGGTATATTCAAAAAATGTACGAATAGCATAAAATCCACGTCCAACTCGTACAAGCGTCGAAAGCAGAGAACCTTTGTGTTCTATGATTATTGATTTCTATGAATTCTATGGTCTCGCCAAGAAAAAACCGTTACGAACAGTGTTTTTAAACGCAACATAAATATGAAAAACATTAATATTCAATGTGTGGCCACACTGATTCAAATTCTATGTGTTAGTTCTATGTGTGTGTGGTTGTAATTACTCTATACAGTATACACTATACAGTATACTTATCTATGACTCTATGGCTGCACATCACGGATATAGATCCGTGCTGCACATCGTGTTGCGTTAGGTTATAATTTATTTACAAAGGATGTTATATTTACGTTGGATGGTACTACATACACAGCATCATGGGACCACATTGTGGCTTTATATGAGCACGACAAACAAAACGAAGAATTCGAACTCAGAACTCTGGTCAAGTTGAATGACAATCACATTAATATCGAAAGAAGTAAAATGAAAGTTTCAAATGCTGCACAGGTGTTTAGTCACAAAGTTGCATCAATAATGAAACTGGTGTCCGATAGTGGTATGTATATCAATTTATTCTACAAACATAATTAGGTTACTAATAATATGATAAACTTTTTAGCTCCAAAACACAGTGTACTGGCCAATGCTGTTGGGACAGCCAAGTTTTGTCTTTTTATGGACAAGACATTTGACTCGGTGAATTCAAGAACCATTAATTCTGAGTTGGGAAAGCCTTTAAGAGGTGCTGTAAGAGATGGATCCCCACATGTTGATCATTGGAAGTATGCCATCAAAGTATTTGAATCCATGAAATTTATCAACAAAACCAATGGTAAAACCATGATACCACCTTCCGTTAAGAATTGGATATTTTCTCTAAAATCTTTTATTTATCTTTGGCAACAGTTGAGAAAATCTAATTTAAGATATTTTTTACCTAGACATGTAAACCAAGATCCATTAGAGTGTTTATTTGGTAGTATACGTAGCCATGGTGTAAGAAATATTAATCCTAATTGTTACCAATTTATTTGTTCTTTTAAAACGTTACTGATAAATAACTTTATGTCTATAAAATCAGCTGGAAATTGTGAGCATGATGATAGTGAAAGTGCATTGTATAACTTAAAACAATTTATTGAAAGTGGTTCTGATAGCCTTCTTAGTGAAGATGATGTTAATGATAATTTAATAACAATATCTATGATTGATGTACCAATAACATTAGATGCATCTTTTCTTACTGATATGACGATAGGGTATGTATGTGGTTATTTGGCTCGCTCAGTACTGAAAGACACAGATTTTTGTAGACTCTGTAAAAATGAGTTGGTTGGCCAAGTAAAAAACAATGATCTAGTTCGAGTTATGGATCATACCAATAAATCACTACTCTATCCTTCAGATGGATTCAAAAATATTATTAACCAGATGTTTTATGTAACGAAAAATATTTTACCAAATATCAATCAAGAAAATATAGGTAAACATTTAATTTTACTTTTTGAAATTAATGTAGATTTTAAAATAGAGTGTTCAAAACATGACTTAAAAAATTTAGTCTATAATAAATTTAAAAATTTTTTTCTATTTACATATGTCAAAAATATAAATCGTATCTTAATTGGCTTAGATAGAAATAATATGTGTAAAAGTGATGCAATTAAAGTGTCAGCTCATCAATATTACTTGAAACAAAGAAAAAGATAATATATAAAAAAAAAAAACCTAACATTTTTTTATAATTTTACATTTTATATTGTATTCATATATAATATGTTCCTATGACTTTTTATTTTGTGCAATCTACAATATTACAGATAATTACTATGTCTATGATATTTATTTAAGGTTTATTGTTTTTTTATGTTATAATATTATGTTCCTATTACTATAATTATTCTGTGCAATCTCAACATATCAAAAATAATTACTATTGCTATGATATCTATATAGGTTTTATTGTTTTTTTTATTTTTTAATGTATTCATATATAACATGTTCCTATTTTTATTTGGTGCAATCTCGACATAATGTCAAAAATAATTACTATGTCTACAATATGTATGTATATAGTTTTTATTGTTTTTTTGTTTTATTATTTATTTATATATAATATGTTCCTGTGAGTCACAGGCTGTGACTATTTATTTTTATGAAATTTTGTAATGTAAATTGACTGTAAAAATAAATTGATTATTTTACTAATTGGTTTTATGGTGATTTTTTTTTATATTTTGAATTTGATTAAGGAAAAATGAAAATTTAATAAACATTTAGTATCGATATTGATAGTAATCGATAATAATATCGATTATATGCACTATCGATTTTAGTTGCAAAAGAGGTCCAATCGCTGCGCTAGTGTCGCGCTAGTATCAAAAAACGGGGCGAGTTGGCATTCTATATATCTTTGTTCTATGGTTGCGTGCGTCGAGCGACCGTTTTTATCGTGTGCCGCCACATTTTTGTATTTCTTTGCGCGTGTGTGTCGCGGCCACCTTTTAAATCGCGTGACGCGTGACGCGTGATTCTTTTGCCGTCGGCGTGGAGTCGAAACGGTGTTTTCATTTATTGGACGCTTCGTGTTGGGTCGTGCTGTACCCCCGTATATCCGATGCTCGTACCTTTCATTGTGGGACCTTGAGTACACCTCGTGAGCGGCTCATATTATTGTCGGCGTGGAGTCGGTATTTTGTATTTTGTTAATTATTATTGGCATAATTCTAGTTTAGCAACATATCGATTTTGAAATTTTTTTTTTCCAAAACGTGTGTTTAAGGGTGCTTTATATGAATGTAAAAAAAAAAAGCCCGCTCATACTTCGTTTTGAAGTTATCGACGAAAAACTTAAAAAACCTAATTTTTTCGTTACGCGCGTTTTTTTTTTTTTTTTGAAATACTTAGAATTGAATATTTTAATTTTTTTTTTTTCAAAATGTGTAGTTTTTAACGCTTAATACGTTGGTTAAATTAAAACTTACCTAAAATACTTACTTTTGAAGTTTTTGCGCCTAAACATTGAAAAACACTATTTTCAAAATTCATAATAAATCCTTTCTTAAATTAGCTGAAAATCACTTTTTTTTGGTACTTTTTTTTTCAGTGTATTTAAAATAAACATTTTTATTCATATAACTTAAATTTTTAATATTATTAAGTTTTATATTTATAATAGATATTGTTCATTATTACTTCGTAATTAGTTTTCCTAAAATAGCTTTACGTTATGATAAGCAATCCGTGCGTTCGATGTTTAATAAATTATTATTAATTGCGTTTCTAAAAAGCTGGTAAGATAATGGTGGTGGAAGTTCGTCCTTCGTCGCTTCGCTCCTCGGACAAGATAATGGTGAGGAGTGTATAGCACTTTCTATCATGGGATCACCTAACCTAACCTCGGACAAGATATTGGTGATGAATGTATTAAGTTTTAAAGAAATGATGACTCATTTCTTTAGTATAAAACGATTCTGAGCAAAGCTTCAGTGTAATATAATATATTATTTATATACTGTTTACGTATTTTTCGGTTATTTGTCTGATTTTTGGTGAGTTTTTTCGTTATTAAACCCTCATAAAATATTCAATTTTTAACTCGTTAGAAATTTTCTGTTACCAAAAGATTCGAAACATGTTTTTATATCTATATTCCAAGTTTCAATGTGATCGGACACACCAAAAAAGATTTATACAGATTTTAAGTTGAAAATTAACGTAAAAACAGTCGATATTCATATACGAATTTATATGAATTTGTTAAAACGTGTATAAAAAAAAATCCTGACTAACGATTTTTGAACTTTTGTTAGGATAATTAGGTAGGTATATGAGTAAGGTCATATTAAATTTTCAGAACTTTTTGTCAAATATTTAAAATTATATTACATAAAAACTTTCAAACAATTTGGTAAATTAAAAGTTCTATATTTAAGTCAAAAGTGCTATAATTGTTCTGAAAATGTTGTCCAATATAAAAAAGTATGTATTTGATATTGGATAAAATTTTCAAGTTTCTAGCTTCAATACTTTTCGATTTATGACTAAATACCTAAAATCTGAACAGTGAAAATCTCGTTTACGGCGGATTTTTACCGATTTTACCGTTTTTACTCAGTTTTTCGATCGTTATTTTTGATTACTGGAAAAACTATGGAGATTTTGGAAAAATGACCTCTCTAAAGTACCATCTCAGTTCAATTTCGAATCTAAAAAGTTGCTGGACGAAACTTTTGGACAAGGATTTCTATACGAAAAAGTGTTTACAGAAAAAAAAAAAAAGAAAAAAAAAAAAAAAAAAGAAAAAAAAAAAAAAATAATAAACATCATTGTAAAACCATAAGATCCTTCGCTTCACTCAGAATCTAAAATTATACAATTGACCATTATCAAACCGAAACATCCCCACGTTGCACAGCAAATGGAGGGTTGTTTTCGATTTAAATGCGCTCGGCGGAGCCGAGCGGGTTCAACACGAGCTTGCGAAGCGAAGCGAAGCAAAGCGAGGGGAGTTTTGCGAAGTGAGTAAAGCGAACGGAGCTGCGGAGCGCAGCGACGCTCAATGTTTTATTAATATTTACTATTGTACAAGTTGTGGTTACACACTTAAACGAACAATTTATTTTATTTCTTTCAAACCAATAAATATTAGTTATTTATGGTTTCACTAAAACATAAAAAAAAAAATTTTTAAATATTCAATTCTAAGTATTTTTTTTAAAAAAACGCGCGTACCGAAAAAATTAGGTTTTTTAAGTTTTTCGTCGATAACTTCAAAACGAAGTATGAGCGGGCTTTTTTTTTTTTACATTCATATAAAGCACCCTAAAACACACGTTTTGGAAAAAAAAATTTTCAAAATCAGATAGGTTGCTAAACTAGAATCGTTCCATTATTATTATTCTGTTTATTATATGTTATAATTATTGTTATTATTATTCCCCCACTTGGGCGCCCGTCCGATTATTATAATATATTCTTATTGTATCAATAGTACGTCGGTGTAGGTGCTACACGGCCTGACATTCAAATCAAAAATTGCGTTTTGATTTATTTTTATATTTATAATTCACCTTTCCTGACGTTGCGTCTAAACAATACAGGACCTGAAGCGCTTTTGTATTAGTACATGGTCAATCTGATTGGCTGTTTTACCATCTGGTGACTTCCAAGTTATTTTGTGTATATCTTTGTGGGGGAAGGTTGTACTACTTAAAATCATGTCCTTGGATGCTGCGAATGATATAACTCTCAGCCCATTGTCGTTGCTAGTGTCATGAACGCTTTCACTACCTATGATTGGTAGAAAGTGTTCTTCCTTTCCACATTTTACGTTCAGATCTCCTAGCAGAATTTGTATAACATTTCCTGGCAGACTTTCATATATTGTATCCAGATCTTCATATAAAGCATCCTTAATGTGGTCTGCACTTGTGTCCTTGGAGGCATGTACACATATTAGTATAAGATCTATCGGTCTGCTTTTTATTCTCATCACTGCTACCCTTTCCGAAACTAGTCTAAATTCTTTAATATGTGGTACCATCGACCTGTGCACAGCGAAGCCGCTCCCAAAACTGTGTCTGTTTCAGAGACCTGTTGTTTCCAGAGTTACCATTCCTGAGAAGTATATTTCATAATCTTTTACTGTTACTTGTCCTGTTCCCTTCCACCTTATTTCCTGTAAGGCTGCTATTTTAACTTTATATGTCCCTAGCACCTCCACCAGGTTCTGGCATGCACCACTTCTATAGAGGCTTAATATATTCCAAGTCGCTATCTTAAAATCAACCTTCCGATTTCCGTGTCCAAAATTAAAACCATTTCTGTGTGTCCAAGGCTTATTATGTGTTGGTAACATAACAAAAAGATTTTTCTAAGACAGCGTTGTCAACCCTGTGCTAAACCCCCAAACTGGAAGACCAGACTTTCCCAGCCAGTTAAGGCCAGGGAAGGGCTACTGCAATGTACTGTTGTACATTGGACGATGGGGGCGCCACATTCCTTACGCCAACTTTACCTATCTATAAAAAATTAAAAATATAACTATATAGATACTATTTAGCCTAAATTAGTCTTGTTTAAAATTATCCTAGTTATAACTTGAACCCTGGTTGAATAGTAGCGGCCCAAGTTAGACTAAAAATGTAAATTAATTAATTTTAGAAATGTAAATGCAGGATTATAATAGCTTATGATATGGAGTAGTAAACTTTACACACATTCAAACATAATATTTATGATCAAATTTTATATAAAACATATCATTCAATGAATATTAGTGTAAGTTTACAAACCTAGCAAAACAATAAATATTTAACATAAAAATGAATGATTAAGTTTAAAATTTGAATCTGCGGCAATACCAAAGTTATTTTAAATATTGTTAAGATAAAAATAATATTTGTTCCACATTAATTAGTATATTAGTTAAAACTATAAGATAATATTATTGCCCCAAATTGGCCCATTTGACGGTACTTACTTACATTACATATACTGTCTACTATATATTTGCGTAAAACAACTATGAATTAAAATAAATAATTATGGTTGAAATTTTAAATTTTCAGCACACTATTGTTTGGTATTATTATTATTGATACAGTTATATTATGTCTTCAACACAATCTAATAATGCCAATAACGCCATTGACTTCTCTCATCAAGATATGTTTATTCCACCCATTCAACAAATTCACGTAAATATTCAGATTATTATTATTATTATTATAAATTATCACAAGGTACTATTAACCTTATGAACCATTCACTCAGACACTCCCTTCTCATTTTTTTTCAAGTTGGGGTATAGGTATATTACACATAATTTTAATTTTAATATTAATAATATTTATTTATTTTCCAACTATGGTTTGACATTCAAATATTTAAATACAATTATGGTAGTTGTCCACTTCCAAGCCATTGGCTGTGCGGATGTGGGAGTTCAATCTTTAAATTAATAGTAATAAGTAATATACAATATATATAATATGTGAAAAGAAATTTCAATAAATATTACAATGTTCTGAATTAAAGATAGAATAATACTGTTTATAAAATAGTATAGAACGGCTGTAAATAAATGGTGCACTTTGATTTGACTTATGCTAAGTTAATATTATAAATAATGGCAGTTATAATTTTTATATTATGTTTAATTATAATAGAGATCTAGAGTTGAACTAAAAATATTAACTAATGTTATACTATGTACTACTAAATTATTATTTTTTTGTTATTCGTTTTATTAAGTTTAATATTAGTACTGTTTAATGAATTTTAACATTATTATATTATCTAATGATCACATTGCAGTAATAATTATCATTTACTAGTGGGTTGTTGGATACTTTGAAAATGAAAATAAATATTCAGTGATTCCTTCCAATTGGTCGATAATGGTAATTAATACTTGGTTCTCAAAGTGGCCGAACAGTTTAAATATGGGCACGGTAATATCAAATATACAAAATGTTACAGAACCTAGTAAAAACTGGAAATGTTTTCCTATTAAAACTTATGAAAAATATAGTAAGAGAAATATTTTTATATAAGCATAGATTAAATAATAAGTATTGTATTAGTTAATAGTATTATTTAATCTATGATATAAGTAATATTAAAATCTATTTATAGATAAATAATTATAAAATATAATATGTTATAAAAATTATAAAATTATTTTATTTTATTATTTTTTTTTTGTGAATGTTATTCAAAAATCATAAGTACCTACATACAAAGAGGCATCTATACGTGAAAGAGAATTATTTTCATGTTCTGAACAGTCAGACAGTGGAGTTATGGTCAATAAAAAGAGGAAGAAAACCCCCAATGTTCGGCTATCAAATTTTATGGAAGACAGCGATAGTGGTTTGTTGATTTTTTTTATTAATTTCTAATTAAAATTTACAACGTTTTTTCTTATAAGGTAATAACTAATAACTTATATTTTAAATTTTAATTGAAGTGCTATCAAAATTGTTGTATTTGTTGTAGATCATCATCAATCATTTGAAAATTTTAATAACTCTATGATATTCAATAACAACACAACATTGAATTTGGGTCGTAATTCAGGTTTGCAAACAAATCCACCAAACTTCGATTTATTGATTAATAATCCGTGTGAAAATTTCCAGGGTAATATTAATTTAAAAGTTTAGGAAAACCAAAACTAACATATTTTTTTTTTCAACAGTGACCAATGATGACAATAGTATTATTTTAAAATTGGTTCTGGAATATGTTAAAAGAATTGATAGTAGGTTGTATAAAATAGAAGAAGAGTTGAAGCATGGAAATCAAAATATTATGCAACAAAACCCGTTAAATGATGAATTTGTCTCTCTATTTCCTATGAAAGAACCATCTGAAATAACAAATATTGATTTAAAATTGGAAAATAGTCCTGAATTTGAAAAACAATTTGTAAATAAGTATTAAGATTATTAATATTTATAAATAAAAATGTAAATAATTTTAAATATTTCAGAAAATGTTTGTAAAAACCATCAGTGGAGTAAAAGTTAAAAATTGTGTAAAAAGGGTGTTAAGTTGGCTTTTTACAAATAAATTAGCAATGAATTGTTCTTGGTGTGGACTTTAAGGAAACTTTGGTCTACAAAAATTGAAAATGTTTAGTTTAATGAATGGTCAGTATATTTTAGTTCACAACATACATTACTCTATTGATACATTTTTTTGAATAAAATAAATGATATTCCTATTGTTTTCTCAGGTATATTAAGGTTATTTTAAGGTAAAAATAAATTAATACATATTATATAAATTCAAAATAGTAATTTTTAGTAACTCAGTATGAGTAATATAAGTACCTAATTATTGCCAAGTTTTCTTGAGTTACATATGTTATATAATGAATAAGTTTTGCATTAATATACCTACTTGAAGTTCTAAAAAATTAAAATAATCATAAGCTTATTGTTACTATGATGTGTTCTGAGTGTTTGGTACATAAAATGTAAGAACATGTTACAATTTAATATACCTTCATATAATATTGGGTAATGGGTGCAGTAATTTTATAATAGTTTTAATTGATAAATCTGCATATTTAAAATTCCATATATTTTGTTGTTTCAAAATATTTATATATTTATTTATTGGCTGTTGCAGAAAAGAAAAACAAAAGCTCCTGAAACTATGTCAAAAAGGCATTTTGAAAGACATATTAAATCCTCCTTTCGAAATCATTCTCCATGTACCGCATCATCATCTGCAAGTGTAAATATTATACCAGATAGTATATCAATTTCATCACATAATACTTCTGCAAATAGCATAAGTAATTTAAGTAAACAATTAGTCTCAGACTCTGAAGTTATAAATAATAGTACGAATACAGTTATTTTAAATAAAAAGATTGATACAATTTTAAATGACTATACCTCATTTCATGAAAATTCTATCACAAATTCTTTACTAAAAAATAAACAAATTTTAGCTGATAAACTAAGATTCATAATCTCAAAATATCATGTTTCGCACCATTTGTAAATGAATTACTAACAATTTTACGTGATGAAGAATTGGATGTGCCTAAAGATGTCAAAACTCTACTAAGAACACTTAAATCACATAGTCATATAATTTTGAATATAGATCCAGGAACTTATATCCATTTTGGGGTTCGTAACATGTTAATACCAATAATATGAACATTTTTTAATGAACTACATAACACATCTTTGTTAGAATAAGGATGTAATATTGATGGTCTTCCAATTTCTAGAAGTTCAAAAGCATGTTTCTGGCCTATACTAGTTTCATTAGTTAATTGCAGTATTTATAATTTATCGAAAATTGTCATACCTATTGGTATATATTACCATAAAAGCAAAAAGCCTTCATCAGCCTCACAGTTTTTAACACATTTCATATCTGAAATGAAAATTATTATTGATAGTGGTGGTTTACGTATAAATGAAAAAACGTTCCAGTTAAAAATGAGTCAAGTTGTGTGTGATGCCCCAGTTAAGGCTTTTATATTAAACGTCAACGGTCATAATGCCTACCATTCATGTAGGTAACTCTTGCATTGTAGAAGGTTCTTTTATTAATAATCGTATGTACTATTTAGATATTAATTGTGTCCTACGAACAAATGAATCATTTAGAGAAAAATTAGACCACAAAGGTGATGAAAGCCCTTTAGAAACATTTGATATTAACATAACTAATATAGTTTTACTTGAATATATGCACAATATTTGCCTAGGAGTTATGAAAAAATTATTAAGTTTCTGGGTAAAAGGTTTAAAACCTATTAGACTTTTATCAGTAGACATAGATTTAATTAATTCTCATTTGGTTGATCTTGGACAATATTTGCCCTCTGAATTTTGTGGACAACCTTGATCACTAGAAGATATGGAGTTTTGGAAAGCTTCAGAATTCCGATGTTTTCTTCTTTACACAGGGCCAATTGTTTTGAAAGGTCGCTTAAAAAAAAAACTCTATTCTCATTTCATTATTTTACATTGTGCTGTACGGTTATTGATGTCTGATAAAACTTGTATTCTTTTTAATGATGTTGCAAATGATATGCTTAGGTCTTTTGTTAGAATGTATTCAATATTATATGGAGAGGATACCATAAATTATAATGTTCACGGACTTATTCATGTACCAAATTTTGTTAAACTGCACGGCCCCCTTGATAATTTTTCTACATTCAAATATGAGAATTATTTAGGATTTCTAAAAAAAATTATAAAAAATGGTAGTTATCCCTTAGAAGATATATATAACAGAGTAATTGAATACAATAGATTTAATAATTTAAATACTGATATCACCTATCCAATACTGAAAAATGAAATAGGTTATGTATGGAAAAAATCTGTTAGTTACTTACTATGATTCAATAATTTTACAAAAATTCTCAATACCTAACTTGTAATAATTTAAAAGATAATACCTTTTTATGACATTCGAATGATGTTATTTCAGTAAAAAAAATTATTCAAAATCCCAACTCTGTATAATGTTGGAAGTTATTAAATTTCATGAATGTTATTCTATGTTTAATTTCCCAATTAAGTCAACTGAAGTAGGATGTTTTTATGTAAATATTTTAAATGTATCATCTTATTATTTAATACCATTAAATAGCATAAGTTTGAAATGTTTTAGATTCTGAGTGAAGCGAAGGATCTTATGGTTTTACAATGATGTTTATTTTTTTTTTTTTTTTTACTTATTTTTTTTTTTTTCTGTAAACACTTCTTCGTACAGAAATCCTTGTCCAAAAGTTTCGTCCAGCAACTTTTAAGATTCGAAATTGAACTGAGATGGTACTTTAGAGAGGTCATTTTTCCAAAATCTCCATAGTTTTTCCAGTAATCAAGAATAACGATCGAAAAACTGAGTAAAATCGGTAAAAATCCGCCGTAAACGAGATTTTCACTGTTCAGATTTTAGGTATTTACTATTTAGTAATAAATCGAAAAGTATTGAAGCTAGAAACTTGAAAATTTTATCCAATATCAAATACATACTTTTTTATATTGGACAACATTTTCAGAGCAATTATAGCACTTTTGACTTAAATATAGAACTTTTAATTTACCAAATTGTTTGAAAGTTTTTATGTAATATAATTTTAAATATTTGACAAAAAGTTCTGAAAATTTAATATGACCTTACTCATATACCTACCTAATTATCCTAACAAAAGTTCAAAAATCGTTAGTCAGGATTTTTTTTTATACACACTTTAATAAATTATTATACGATTTTTTTCGATATTGTCTGATTTCTTTTAAGTTTATTTCTAATGAGTTATAATTGTTATAACAATTGAAGTTTAAATGAGTTATATCTAATTGAATATTTTATGAGGGTTTAATTACAAAAAAACACCAAAAATTATACAAATAACCGTAAAATAAGTAAACAGTATTTAAATAATAATATATTATTATATTACACTGAAACTTTGCTCAGAATCGTTTTATACTAAAGAAATGAGTCATCATTTCTTTAAAACTTAATACATTCATCACCAATATCTTGTCCGAGGACCGAAGGGACGAAGAACGAACTTGTACCACCATCATCTCACTTTTTTTGTTTCTATATCTAATAACAAAGCTAATGTTAATAAAAATAATGTTTACTTTATTGCATTCATTGTAAAAAATATATGTTCAAATTATATTAAATAAATTTATATCAAATTTTGATATACCTATTTGTATTGTTATAATCTATATATTAAAAATAAATTTAAGTTGGCAGTAAAATCTGAAAAAATGTGTTAACTCTTTTTTTTGATATTTATTAACCTTTTGTACCTATTATTAATAATTTTAAATCAAAATATTTGTGCGTTATTAACTATACAACCAAAGTCCAAAGTATTTGAACTTAAAAGTTGGCAAGAAGCCATACCTTTAAACGTTGAATAGTAGGTAAGCAAAACATAATATAGAAAAGTTAAATGGAAGTCAATTTTTAATTTGTAATGGAAGTCAATTTTTAACCTGTAGTGGAAGTCCATTTTTGATATATAATAAGGGTTACACGTAAAATTTCACTTAATGTATCTTAAACGATTACAGAGTACGCATTTGAGCGGAGTACACGTAATGTGTATGCGTGAAATATCTACTGTAAATGTCGACAAATAAATTATGTTTGCACTGATCGTGTAAGCGACTGTTAATTTTTACTATTTCAAGACGGATAATTCGGCTATGAAATATATCTAATCAGTATCTGGCCATTTCAAAATATTATAATTTCAGTGAAATCATAAAAATTTTGCTATGTATTCATATTTTTTTTTATTATTATTACTACTATTATTATTAACATATTCGTTTAATACTGCACGCGACCGAAGCCGGCCGATTCATCTAGTTGTAATAAATTATAATGAATTTACCGAGCCTCAGCTAAATTTTAAGCAAAAAAAAAAAAACATTTTCCTTCCCATTTTTACAGACTTAGGACTGTCTGTAAGAAATACAGGTATGGTTAAAAATTTTTTTTTTTTTTTTTTTTGCCATTTTTAATAATTTGATAATAACCTAATTATTTAATATTTTGATGATTGAATAGATAAAAACATCAATGCTAATATGATAGTTGTTGATTGTTAATTTTTTATATTTTGTCATTTGAATGTTGTGAGAATAATCTAATTATGTATCAGTAAAACATGAGCAGGAAATTTCTTATGTACTCAAGTGTTTTATTTATTTATTTATTTATATTCTATTTTTAATGGTGATTTTATAATAATATAGAATAATTTTATAATAACGATTACGCTTTACCACTTTTGTGAAATACTTGTAAAGGTTGTTGAAATTTAGTAACTATTATTTAAGTGAATATAACACATGTTAATTTTTTCAGAAAATGAGACATTTAAATTGTTATTTATCAGGTTGATAGTTTAAGAAATACAAGCCTTCTAAATTTAGAGTAGTAGGGTCGAAACGAAGAGATATTACTCAAAATGTATTATTACCATTATTGGCCTTTGCTTTAAACTTTAAATGCTTTTATGACTCTTAAACCACATTATATCGTCGGTGGAAAGGCCAAGTGATGTAACCCTCAAAAACCAAATTTTACAAGGGACACTTAAACAATAATAACTTTTTTCCAAATTAATCTTTTTGTGTTAATTTTTCTTATTGTAAGACTTTATATCATTTAATTTTATGTGTGAATTGAATTAAAAGAAGGCACATTTTATTCATAATGTAATCACTTACCAAAGTAGAGGTATTAGTGGGTTAATTTAGGTGGCTGGCTAACATAAAAGTCATTGTGGGTTACATCATATGGCATTAAGGGATATCTGTGGGTTACACTACTTTGCCATAATAATAAATAGTATCCAAATAACGTAACCATCAATTAAGTAAATACTAAAGTAATTTAACTAACAAAAATATTGTGTTTTTTTTAACAATTTATTATAATAATAATTAACAGTATTATAACAGGTTCTTGAATGGAACTTAACATTCTTATAACTCTGTTTCTTTGCATGGTAAATAATTGGCACTAACAGGTTAAACCGAATTATCTAATATGCAGGTAATGTAATATACTTAAATAAGAAAATAACTAACAAGAAACAGAAACTCAGAATATTTTAATTACAATTAGCATGATTTGCGAATGTGTAATTGTGATTTGTGATTAATAAAATGATAACACTCTGCAGCGGTGGCGGTAAAATTCTTTTGTTTTGGTGGTGCCACCGTGATGGCGGTAAAATTGTGTCTGCCTTCAGTCTTCACACAATGTGTGATAAACCCAGTGTGGTAACAATAATAATGCTACAATCAATTATATTAATTTTATTACAACCATGGTTGTTTATTTAAACCATGATTGCAACGACAAACACGGTTTCACATTTCATATTCGGTTGGGTTACGTTATTTGGCTGGTAAAAATGTGATA
Organism: Therioaphis trifolii; assembly: GCA_027580255.1. Lineage (NCBI taxonomy): Eukaryota > Metazoa > Arthropoda > Insecta > Hemiptera > Aphididae > Therioaphis > Therioaphis trifolii. Next base: position 144,907,540 of record CM050404.1, on the reverse strand, counting down.
TTTGGCTTAAATACTGAGGCTTACGTCGATGCTTACGTTACTTGACTGGAATAATTTGTAAATTGTTCCAATTCTGGTTGGTGGTGTTATGGCTTACGTTCATTGGCATTATTTTGTTTATGAGGGTTGCGTCATTTGAGATGAAGAAAAATACAATTTTGTACCAGAAAAACTCATTTGTAGGTTAAAATATTTGGCCAGAATGTGTATTAATGTGTCAAGAATAATATTCAATAATAACCTCACTTTTGAAAAAAATGAGGGTTACGTCACTTGGCCTTTCCACCGACGATATACAATTAACATATTTTACACAGGGAAACGTATGGGAATTGTATTATAAACGATCAATAACATCAAATAATTATAATTATTTGATGTTATATGAATGTTTTTTATTTTTTTATAGATGAAAATATTATTTTCACATCTATTCATTAAAAATCTTTATTTAAGATAAATCATAATATTTGCGATTATTCAAACGGTTACATTTTTCTGAAAAAATATTATTTAAAAATATATTTTTTATTTACCTAACTTTATTATAAGAAAATTAAATTCCGGTCAAAATGACAAGTCAATTTTTTTAATAGTTAATTTAAATTAAGAGCGGAAAAATTTAACATCAATATTTTGTCGATTTTTTGAAAATATGTCTTAAAATACATGTTAATTTAATAAGGGTAACTATTACAAAGTTAATGTAATTAAAAATGAATTGAGGATGAAAGACATCATAGACTAACTGATGGATTGATAACAGTAAAAATCAAGAACATTAATGTGTGAAATTCAAAACAAAAATAACACTAGACAATACAATTTTTGAGTTACATATGAACAGATAAGAGATGGTGAATTATTGGACTCAAGTTAAAATGTACTTATTGAATTATTAATACTACGGGAAAATAACTACTGTTCCTAGCTTTTATTACCTACATTTTACATGATATACACATTTTATTTATTATTTGCTGATTACTTAATTTTTTTTAAGTTTTGTATTTGATATTCATGAAAAACTAAAAAAGTAGTAGTATAATTGAACGGCTGATTAGAAAAAGGTTAATATTCCAAGAATACGTAAAATAAACCGATATAGCCATATTTTTGTAGCCAAGTGGTAGACTCATATTATGAGCGTATAATGGATAATATTCCAATAAAATTTCATTTAAAAATTTAACCTTGAAATTTAAGTCGAGTCGGAGAAAGATGATATTTCTGGAATGTTCTTCTTCCACTCACTCGATCTATCATAATTGTTATATTTCAGCAAACTCGAGTTATTGTTTACATAGCATTCACCAAAATATGAAGTAAAGTCTGAGAAAAATGACGTACTAAATTTTCATAAATGGTGGCCACAGTATTTAAAAAAAAAACAAAAGTTATCCAAAAAAGGGTGTATGAAGTGTACTAGAGGTGAGCTAAAAGGTTATGCGTTATTTCATACTACATTGACGGTCTTCAAAACGTAACTTTTAAACTTAATAAAGGAAAAGAATACGTGCTATTTCCAACAAATAAGGCATATAATGGTAATGTTGCAGTCAACCCCAAAAAAATTTTGGACATTTCAAAAGCGAAACAATATATTCCACAATAATACCAGGGATTCTATGAACAAATCTTATACCTACCTATTTCAAACGATGCAAATAGTGACAATGATGATTAAAATTGAACTCCTAATTTTCTTTAAATTTTTTTATAATACTTAATGAAATTTAGTGTTGAACATTTTAATAAGTAAACTAAATTATAAAAAAAAATCTTTATAATATTCTTAATAAATTAAAAACTAATACGTACTGAAATTGAGTGTTAAATATTATTTAAAACATTTTTTTAGTCTAGTATATCTGTAAATATTTAAGTCAGAAGAAGAAGGGTGACATTCCAGATCATTCAATATTTTTTATTAAAAAATCTATTGATTATTAAGACCTAATATTTTTGGAGGTTAAAGCTTAGGTTCTAAGTTACGTATTTTATACAGAAAAGTTTTCGATTCAAGTAAAATTTAAGGGAATAAACGATTTTTTTTTTTTATTTCCCGAAAATTCGTTTTTTGGAATTCTAACCTTTTTCCAATCTGCCGTTCAATTATGATTTTCACAATAGCAGCAGGTTCCCCGAAACCGCCTGTTTTATAGGTAAAAAGGGAATCGCCATTAAATCAAAACACGATAGGAAAAACGATAGTTGACAACGATCGGACCTAAGAAATGTGGAAAAATCGATTTTTTTTTCTTTTCGAAAACACTAAAAACGCTATTCGGTGGGTGGAAATGTCTCTCGACAATATAATTAATAATTACGGCGTTACTCTTATAGGTCTTCGGTAGGGGCTTCGCGTCCGCTCGGCCCGTCCGCCGATTCACCTACAGATTGGTGTCGCGCTTCGTGCGTCTCGCGTCTCCGGCCTCGCGTGGCCCCGCGTCCAACCACTCGGTCCGTCGTCGTCGGTGCCGCGGCCGCGGCGTCGGCGTCGCGAGGACCAGCTCCCACGCGGACGACGGCGCTGACGTACGGGCGACGGGCACGCGGCGCCGGCGGACGGGCAGCGTGTCGAAGAGTCCACGGAAAAAGGCCGCGGACAGTAGATGACCGTGCGCCATAATCACGGTCAATGGTGTCGTGCGCCCTCGGCAGTCCACAGTGATCGTGGTCAGGTTGGCCCACGGCCACGATGCCGGCGTCACGTACAGCGGTGCGACTTCATCGCCCCGGGGACGTTGTTCTGAAGTGACCTCGGCAGTGGGTGTCACTTCTATGGATGTCGTGGTCTCGAGCTCTGCGGTGGCCACGGAATCCGTGGTCACATTCTGTTCTGCGGTCTACGCAAAAAAAAACACACACATACACGCATAAACGAGGAATGAAAATCATCGAGAGATCATTGTTTTATTATACGGTGACGTGACTCGGATTCAGGGTTAAGGGCGACCCGGGGTCGTGCATTTTCGAGGGACAGCGTTTTCGGGTGTGTTAAGACGTTAATTCATTTATTCTATTTTTGTTTCTAGTCGAGTTCGGAAACACTGTCAAAATTTAGTTTTATCTCGATAGACTCCCTATGACAATTTGTATAGGTGTATAGTCGCACAGCACGTTTGTTGCCGAAGTACGCGAGAACGCCGATCGTCACGACCGTTCGACTACGACGTTATGGCACCGACGTTTTAGTGACCGAGTGTAAAATGTTTGCGTTACGTTAATGTTACGCTTACCTCCTTTTCCGTAGCGATGATGCACGTCTTATGAAAAACGGCTTTGCAGTCTGAAAAACGAATGCATATAGTATATTTTCATTGCATTGATATTCATCACTGAGACGAGGATAAAAAATAAATTCCACTTGTTTTCGGCCAACGTGATTTCTTACCAACACACTTCCGGGTCTTCCAAAATTTGAACACTCGCGTGTGGCAGAGAGCACAAACTCTGCCAATTTTCCTCGCCTTTTTAACGTTGACGTGCGTACAGCTGAAATCAACGTTAATCGTACATTATTCCGGTATGATTTTCAAACATACGAAAACGAATCAATGTATCTCAGTATATACGTACTTGGCTGGTCCAGATGAACACGTGTGTAATGTGTTATCGGCTGTCATCTGTAAAATCAAATTATTTTATCAGAGCAATACAAATATGCAACATTTCAAGTCAATTTTCTTTTGAGATCCTAGCTGCGAGGGAAAATTATCAAGTCAACTTTGAATTTTTTGTGAACGTTCAAGACGAGCAAAACCATATGCACTTCAACGTTGTATTTAAGTAGATCTCAACGTTTGACTTACTTCATTCACTACGGAGCCGTTCATCATTGATTATATTTGATGGCAATAGTCGAACTGTTGACAGTAGATTATAATAAGTGTTAAGTTATGAAAGAGTATAAAAATAATCTATATATGTATTTATAATTATTATTCGAACAATAAACAGTATTTGAATTACAAAATTCGTATTTTTATTAAGAACTTCAGGACTGATTATTTTTCTAATAGATGTTTAAATGTTCAATAACTATTATAACACGAATCTATCAATCTATCTCCATAGTAATAATTTACGGTTAAAATGTAAGGTCAGGTTGTTATTAAATAAATATATTTTTAGCCAACAAATAAAGACGAATCTTTTTTGAAAATCGAAGAATTTAAATTTGTATTATTTTGGACCAATGCAGGTTTAAAAGACACATTCATTTTTAGTTTGGGGAAACCGATTCGTGTGGTGGTATATTTTCGTTGTGGCCGATTTTTCCCACCCTCTATACCCTATACTTATAAAGTTTAAACGTTTATATCTGTAAAACCATAGGGTCAATATTAAATTGTTAAACTTAAAAATGTTCAAAAATGTAATATAGTATTGTTCGTTTATAATTTGACTTCTTAACTAGGAGTGGCCGTCCAAACAAACCGATCAATTTGGAAATCACGTCTATTAAAAATAGATTTAAAATCATTTGTTTCATAAAAACGAAATGTTGAATTATGTTTTTGTTTTTTATTTTTTATTTTAACCCTTTCAGGACAGCACCTTAATAACATTAAAAAAGTAAAATTTTTTTTGGCCATTTCAAAATTTTTCCTATTTCTAAGATAGGATTTGAAAAAAAAAATATGTTTTTCTTTATCCTTCATCCTTATTTTATCCTGGGACTTAAAAGTCCCGCCAGTCCTCTACGGTCTGGATTTAAAAGTCCCGTCAGTCATCTAGGTCATTTTTTTTTTTACATACAATCAATGTAAAAATAATTATAAAATTAAGGACTTTTAATAAAAAAATTTAAAAAAAAATTAAACAATTACTGTAAAACAAAAACTGTAAAAACGTGTTTATGAAAAGTATTAATAAACAAACACTGATAAAACTATGATAACTGATTTTATTTCTTCCAAGATAATTTTTTCTGGTAGAATACAGGACATAGAAGTCCCGTCGGGCAATAACAACTGTTCCACATTTACACGTAATTTTATATGATTTTTTTTTTGGCTGGGACTTTAAAGTCCCGTCGGTCCACAAAGGGTTAAGTTAAGTACGAGAAAACTAATTCAAATCTATAACATCAGCACACAGAGTCGAACCATAATGGGCGAATTCTCGTGAGACTGTATCGTGTATCGTTACAACCGCGTGCGACGTTATGACGGACAAAATTATCGGCCATGTCTTACCCGTGACCCGTACGCTAGGCGTGGATTTACATATCCTCGGTCGGCAAAAACGATTTTAATTATATCATAATATTGTGTTTTGGTTCATTTTTTCCCGTTTTTTCGTTTCGTACTTGTATCTACTATTGACGTCACGCGAAAGCACACTTGTCCGTGTCGCCGATTTCATATCTTCCCTCTCGTCGGCTCGTCTAATATCAAAGCCACAGTGTTTCGATAGTGAACAATTCTTACCACTGCATGGACACCCGTACAAATAATTTTTTCGAGCGTAGTGATAAGTGAATTTTAAAATATTAGTACGTATAATTTATAGACAACTAATGAAAGTTATACTGAAAGGTAAGTCTTTTAATTTTTAAGTATTGCTTAACATTATTTTTTTTTTTTTTTTTTTTTTTTTTTTTTATTGTAGTTTTTAGATTCTGAACGGAGTGAAGAATGTATTGATTTTACAATGATGTGTGTTTTTTTTTTTTTTTTTTTTTTATTTATTTATTTATTTATTTTTGTGTCTGTCGACACGATTTGGGGCAGTAAAAATGCTTCGATTGCCTTATATAGCAACTTTTCTGAAAGGAAAGTGAATCTAGTTGGTACTTTGGGGGGTCAAAAGTTAAAAATTTTCAATATTTTTTTAACGCGCCGGGAAAAACCCTTAAAAAATAAGGGAAAAACGGTATATTTTACGCAAAACCAGTTTTCGACAAAATCAAATTTTTTATTTTGCTATAACTCAAAAACTAATCGATGTAAATACTTGAAATTTTCACCAAATGTTTAGATTACCGTTCTCTATACAACGTTAAATTTTCAAAGTATTTTGACTTTTACTGAGCTAATTATAGACAATTGAAATTTTCAATTTTTTTAAGTATTTTTTTTTAAAATAACGATAAAATTTTTTTTTTTTGCCAGAAAATCTTGAAAATTTAATACAAGGTTTCTTATAAGTTGTTCCATAACTGATAAAAAAAAATCCAAAATCGTAAGTCACAATTTTTTTTTATAAGTGCTTAAAGTTCCAATTTATACGAAATATGTAAAAATTGCGAAAATTTGCAAATAATTTTGTTGTTGAAAAATCGTAAAATTTTTTTCTTTTATAACTAAGTTTTGAAAATTTGGTACAAGGTTTTTCATTAGTTTTTCTTCAATTATCTGCAAAAAAAACTCTACCGGATTCAGACAAAAAAATTTTATGAGTGTTTGAAATTTAAATTTTTACAAAAACACGTTAAACAACGGTTTAGCCTCAAACGATTTTTGCTATTTGTTTTTTTTTCAAAAAGTATGAGTTGTAGAAACTTGAAAATTTTATCAGTTGTTTATATTGGCATTTTCTTTATATAATTTTATTTTCAAAAGATTTCACTCATTTTTAATCAATTTATAGGCATTTGAAATATTCGATTTTTTTTATTTTTTTTTTTATAAATGTTGATAAAAAAAATGTAGCTCGGACGAAATACTTGAAAATTTAATAGAAGGGTCCACATAAGTTGTTCTAACTCCCATTCAAAAATTATAAAAATACATAGGCACAATTCTTTTTTATAAGCAGTTGAAGTTCAAAAATCGACAAAATTTGTCGAAATCACAAATTATGTCGTAGTTGAAAATGTATAAAAAATGTTCTACTCAAAGTTAAGAAATGAAAATGTATTACAAGGTTGTTCATAAGTTTTGCTTGCAAAAAGTATAAAAAATCTCACGATCGGTTCAATGAAAAAATTTTAACGGGCGTCTGAAACTGTAATTTTTACAAAAATTCAAGCGATTTACTATAAACATATTATTCACTGACAATTCATCTTCGTTCAGAATCGTTTTTTTTTTATAATATAAAATAATGTCCTAATATATCCTATAATGCCTAATCTATCAATACATCTCGTGTATCCCACCCAACTCCTGTATCTCTACTCATCACCATAATCTTGTCCGAGGAGCGGAGCGACGATGGACGAACTTCCACCACCATTGTCTTACCGGCTTTTTAATATTACAACTCATTCAGATTCAGGTCAGGACCCCCTTTCATATATTAATTAAACCTTTACAAAATCTCACTGTACGAAAAAAATGATAGTATTAATTTAATAGTTGATATTTGTAAATTTAGTCATTTCATAATTATTTTAATTTATACTGCGCGCCCGTGAAATAAAGGATCAAAGTGTGATTCTTTTAAAGTTAACATTATGGCCTGCACTAACGACATAGAAAAACGATAGATTGAAACAGCGAGAGAATTGCATCAGAAGAAGGCTGAAAGTGCTAGACAAAAAATACGTGAGGATGCAGAACTGGCCAAAAACGATAACTCAAACTTAACAGTTATTGCGTTTGATTTAATGAAAACCCTCCCGACACCAGTTTTGTCCACAGGAGTGTGCTATTACAAGCGTCAACTGTGGACTTACTGCTTCGGGATACACAACCTCGCGACACAGGAAGCAGCGACCCACTGTGCAAAGAAATATTACAGTTATGTAAAAATAATGTTTCCAGAGAACTATGGAATGTTTCTTTGTAAGTTCCATTGAAGTTCCAAAAACATATCAGGAATGCAATATGCCAAGTTCCTATAACTAATAATGCGGACATCAATATAATGTTGATTAATGATTAGGCATGTTCCCTAGATGTTTTTTTTGGAACTTCAATAAAATATTTTAAAAATAGTACCTTAGATGTTAATATGTAACATTCTTGTAATGGTTTTTTGCTTTGTTATTTTTACACATATTTTTAACATTCCAAATATGTATGAAGGATTCGTATATAATATGTTCGTATAGTACTACCCACTGTGAAATGGAAAATAATAAGGAGGTATAACAATACAAATAAAAACACATTTGAATAAAATAGTTTAAAAATATATTACTGAATACAATTACAAAAAGTTTAAAAAATAAAAACAAAATTATAATAAAAATATAATGAAAATAAACATGTAATACAATTTCATTACAAAATTTCATGACACAACGTAATCATTACAGATGAGTCACCAGATAATTTGACACAGAACACTTTAAACTTGATATCTAAAATATTAATTAAATAACTATCAGATACATTATGAATATTAACTAAGCTAATCCCGACATCTTTAGATGAAAATGGTTTAGCTATGAATTCTTTACAATTTAAAAACTTTTTTACAAGAAAGCGTATAGAACAATCAGATATATTTTCTATAATTTTATCAACAATAACGAGAGAATTATCTTTTAACATAAGGTATTTATTTTTTTCTTTAGAAACATCTATTGTTAATCTGGAATAATTTAAGGTAATTTTTTTATATAGTTTATCATTTATAGTACAAAACGGAGAAAATGTATCGTGCTCCATTTCATTAAATGTGATATACATTTTAGGAATCTCATAATGCTGCGCTAAGTCTACTTTTGTTTTTCTAATATCCTATTGTAAGTTTCTTGGAGAGGATACTTTGTAGACTTTAAACATTATAGGATATAAACTGTTCCCCGTATAAAGCAGAGTAATCTTTAACTAATTTTTTTAACAATAATTCTGCTTTTTCATTCATTACTTCACAAGTTTCTATGCATATTAAAATTCTAATGGAAAAAACAAGCAGTAAAAAATGTGAGAATTGGCTTTTTTTAAGTTTACCCTTTAATACAATATGACCAGAGTAAAGTAAAAAAACAGTAGTTCTGTTGCCTTCCAGTATACAATATCGTTCAGGGGTCGTGGCAGACGGCAAAATTCAGATGGTACATAATCTCTTAATTTTAATAAATTATTATTCACTTCCTGAATATTACTTTCAGTTATTCGGATGTCTAATTTTCCTCTTGTCCAAAATTCAATCAATTTTTACATAACACCCAAGCAAACATTGTGCATATAATCAAGACAAACACACTCTGCTATATCAATTGCAGGTAATAATTCCAATGGACTTGTTCTTTTATGATAGTCTTCATTTAATTTATTTCGAAATGAAAAGTCCGTTCTTAATGGGGAATCAACTCCAGGATAACCAAAATATGCATTGTGTGACTTCACATTCAAAAGAAAACTTTTAGCTGGGGCATCACATATTATGTTATTTATTTCTAACTTCATTACAGAACCATTAACATCTAAACCTGAATTCATTACACTCAAGAGATCTAAGACAAATGGGTTCATAAATTCCTCGATAGAATTTGGCTTTTTTTCTCCATGATATATACCAATAGGGAAAACATTATCAATTAATTCTTTAAAATTTAAAACTGAAATTAATATTGGCCACAATTGTGATTTTGAGCTTTTTGAAATAGGAAGCCCATCAATATTTATACCTATCTTCAAAATGTGGTTATGAATATAAAGATTAGCATTATATATTTTCAGAATTGGAAGTAACATATTTTCAATTCCCAAATGAATATATGAACCATTAGTTATATTAACAATAGTATGAGTTTTGGGGGTTTTCATCAAAGTCCTTATGTCTTTAGGAACTTCAAAACCTTCACTATTCATTATTTGAAGGAGAGAATTACAACAATTATGAGACACATTATATTTAACAACCCAAGACCTTAATTTATCACAATTTCCAATGGTTTCATTTGTTTTATCTTCAATAACAGGATATAAAATGGTTTCATTAAATACATAAGGTGTGTTGGAAGAAAAATGTATAGGGTTACCTATTGCAGAATTATCATTGAAAGATGAAGAATTGCTTACATTTAAACTGGTTGTTGTTGATGTACTACTTGTACTAACTAAATGCAATGGATTGGATGTAATCTAAAAATAAATGAAAAAAATTAACTTAGTGTTAATGGTCTAGATAAGAGACTATGTTACTTACTTCAAGTTCTAGCTGAGTATTAATTCGCCTTTGAAATTGCCTACTAGAAATACAACCAATGTTTTTTATTCTTTTACATTGTTTTGGTAAGCCTAAAAATAAAATAAAAATTTTTAACGAAAAATTATATAACACACAAACATAAGTTTATAACAAAATGTAATATTATAGAATTATTAAAAATTCACAGCCAAAAGTACAGTAAAAAAAAAAAAAATAATAATAATAATGGCAACTAGTTTTGACAAGTCATTTTCAGATTACAAATAAAATTAAAATTAAAAAACTATCGAGTTAAGTATAACCACGTATAAAAACTAATATCATTGAAATAATAAACTAAATTTTATATTAATTATTAGGATAAACATTTACGTGATCATGATTATTTTCCCTCAGTTGGAAACTCAAAAATTCTAATACCAAACTACATACCTACATAGTTATAATTTTTGCACTATTATTCAAAATAAATAATTTAGGTAAAAATATAGTAATATGAATAAAAACACATTAAAATAAATAAGTAAAATAAATGAAATAATATTTTGTGTTTAATGTTTATACATTTCTAAAACTAGGAAGTTAAAATAGAACACTAATCTTGGGTATTTTAGTAAGCTGGTTTTTTATATTTTTATATTTATTACTATACTTTTATCCATTGGGATTTAAATATGAACTTGTAAACACGAATGTAATGTTATAATTTATAAAGAAATTGGTATTTATCCAACCTTTTTATTAGAATGCAATAATACGAATCACCAATTTTTATGTAGCACATTTTGCTTTCTTCAGGGATTTAAATGGTTGAAAGTGGGATGTATGGTTATATTAACTTACCTATACATATAAATATTAAACATTTGGGCCAGATGGAAGTAATAATAACATAGTTTCAGCCAAGACAATAATTGAAAGTAAAGAAAAATTATTATACATAAGATATTTTAGGCTAAGAATCATCCCTAAAATAATCTTCAATAAATGCAATTGATTTTATATGTACTTGTATAGGTAGTAGGTTATTTTAACTAAGTATTTATGAGTTTTCTAATTAATATCTAAGAATAAAAATTATACATCAAGAAAACAAAAATTATAAATTACTTTTCTCTATCGAATCTTGTTTTGGCAGTCCTAAACCAAGACTGGACATCACTTTCAAAATTAGACTCTGAATATTGTTTGTATTCATTTTGAATTACACCTAACATTTTTTTTTTTGAATTTTGAATTTTAAAAACAAAATATAAAATATTTATTTAAAGTGTCTAAATCAGTTACAATCACTAACTTTTCATTACTGCAATAATTACTAAATTTTGAATTCGAAATTTTTTTACATCTTTTTCAAATGCTCGACCAGTCCACGAACAATTGATTGTGAATTTGTTTATAAATAATTTTGATGAAATTCGACGAGAATTACTTTTAGCGTCCGTACCACCAAATGAACGAAGCAAATTTTTCTATCAAACATAAATAATTGGAAATAAAATTCATAATTAATTATACTATTGAACTAATAAATATGCATACAAATTTTTCTTTAGCACGACTGTTAGCTTCTAAAATTTTTTCACAAGCTATAACACTTTCAATGGTAGAGAAAGGCAATTTTCCAAGAAATTCTTTATCCTCAACATGGTCATTTGAAAACATTAAACCTGGGGTCATTCAATGAGTCAACTTTTCAAAATCACTTTTCAAGCTATTCAATTGGTGCCATAAACGTTCGTTCATCATACGATTGGCCACTAATTCATTATGAATTTTCTTTAAAGTATCATGAATTACCCTAATAAAACATGCTTAAATATTTAATAACTTTACTAATGAATATACCAAGTGTAAATAAACTTAAGAGCAGTTAACTATTTATCAATTGTATGTTTTAAAACTTTTGAAAAAATAAATTCTCATACTCCATAAATATTTATAAGCTAATGACAAAATTATTCCAAGTTCATATTGTGCATTTTACTTGAAAAATGTACTATTTTAAATTACCTTGAGATTTTGAGCTGAACGGTTTTCAGAAGGTACCTAATTTTTTTAAATATTTTATTTATAGTAATATGATTAGCTACCATACAAAATTTATTTATTTTAAAATGAGTATCTCACATTATACACATATATATTTATCAACATAGACATACATATATACATACACATAAGACTATTATTCACATAATTAATTATGTGATTAAAAATAATAAAACAATATGGCTAGCTTACCTTCAGAAGAATTTTGTGGTAATGCAAAATTATTAGATAATGATACATTTTCAACAGAACTGTAAATCGGTTGACTTTCAGGTGAAGGAACCTAAGTACATACAATATCATGAAAATAAATATTATTTGATATCAAGAATTAGAAATAAATTGAATCACTATTTAATTATGATAAAAATATTACCTCTGATCTAGTAAATGATAATGATGTTTCTTGGCCAAGGAATGAATTGGTATATGTTAATGGATTTAATGGTTGTAGATTAGCAAAACATTTTTCTTGGTTATTAGTTGGTGATTTTTGTTGTATAATATAACTGCAATCTTTGAAAAAAATGAACAGAATAAATAATTGATTCCAGAAAATAAAAATCACAAAATATTATTCATAAGAATGACTATGAATGAAATTGAATTTCTTTTTTTTTTTTTGTAAAGGAAAATTATTATGATAATTATTATGGTACATTGTTTTATCATTTTTTTTTTTAAATATTATGTATCTACTTTATAATTTTAAAACAAATTGATTATTTTAATTAGTCGTTATTTTCATACATCAATAGATTAAAACTATTGTGACTTAACTTAATGTAGTAAACTATATTTACTATATTAATTAGATATTAAAAATATAATTTTAACTTTATGAAGTTGTTATGCATGAATTTACAAATTTGAGAAATCTCGTGTAATTTCACATTTAAAGGTTGTTTAGTGCATCAAATATATATTATAAGTAATAATATTTACCTTCATGGTCACTGCTATCACTGACATCTGTGATTTTACTTTTTTTATTTGAGTTATAGTTATATGTTGAACTCTCGTTGTCAGTTGACTCAATATCAATTTTCTCATGCCAAGCTTTATTAAAATTACCTATGAAAAACAACTATATAATAATATAAACAATTAAAAATATATGTTAACATACTGTCATTACAGAATTAAATAATTTGGATGGTATGATATATAAAGAAAAAATTTAAAAAATATTATAAATCAATAATCAATCAAAGTTCAAAAGTTTAATTAATGTCTAAAGTTTTTTACGTATTTAGTTATTTACGTACTGTAAGTCTTGTTGCCTCCAACTACAGGAAATTTAAATTTTTGCCAGGATGGATCTGGGTCTATAGCCTCCTGTAAATCAATACTAGTGACTCTAATAGATGGCCAGTAGCAGTATTGTATAGAACTGGTTGATAGTTTTTCTGTATCTGTTTCAATTAGCCATTTTATAGGAATTAACTATAATCACGATCTACAAAAAAAATGACGACTACCCATTTAGGGTTTGTAAAATGAAGCTGAAAAAATAGATTAAAGTGATGAATTGAATAATTTATTAAATTAAGTCAAAATACAATAATTAAAGTGTGATATACTAAATTGTTCTTACCTTTTTCGGAGGGTTCGCCATGTTTCTATAGTTAAAAATTATAAACGCAATCCAACAATGTGACAAAACCACGAATCGAACTAACGAACAACGATGACGGAAATACAATTAATATTATAAATATTAATTGTCGAAATCAAACTACAATTTAATGTTATATGAACAAAAAACACAATTATTTCACCGAAAATCGAAATAGCCAAGATTAGCACTGCAATATACATGTAAACGTCATAACTAGGGCTCGGAAGTTGATGACCTTAAAAACAATAAAAAATGACCATAAAAATGACCATAAAGATGGCAAAAAATGTCCTAAAAAAATTACAAATATTAGTTTATATTAATAAAAATACATTTTTTTAAAATATTTTACTCTATTTTACTATAAAATTCAAAATATGACATAAAAATGGCAAAAAATGTCCTAAAAAAATGACCTAAAAAATTACAAATATTTTTTCTGAGGCCACCTTTACTTCACATACTTTACAATAAAGAACTGTGCCATCGGAAGAAAAAATATCGTCGCCGAATTCCGACACAAATGCACGCAGACGATCACTAACCGACGTTTTAATTTTCGGCACTTCGAAAATATTACGAAAAATAATAAAATGTAGGTATAATATTATTCACAACAATACGACAACGACAATAATGTAATCGTCGAGATAAAATTGGATAGGTACTAATTTTAGTCTGTGGTTTAAGTTATCGGCATAATGGTCGACAAGAAACGATAAGAAATGAACTAGTGTGAAATCAGTAAAAATAACAAAAAATGTTGGAAAATGACCTATAAATCTCAAAAAATGACTTAAAAAGTAATAAACACCAAAAAATGCAAAAAAATGCAAAATAAAAATTAGTTATTTATAAAATATGCTTATGAAACAGATTTTTGGCCAGGAAAGCATCGTCTAAAAAGTTCCAAAAAAAAATGCAAATTGCATCAACTTCCGAGCCCTAGTCATAACACTCATAACTCGTAAACAATAATAACAAATAAGCAACCCCACTCCCCAATATTCTGATTGAAAATAAAATAAATTATTGTTCTAAATATAAATAACCACAATAGCACGTGTGCATGCTTATCAATACATATTATAGGTTTTTTTTTTTTTTTTTTTTTTTTTTTATTAGATTTTGTTTTACAATTAATCTCAACAATTAAAATAAATATTATAGGTTAGGTCCACAGATATATAAAAATACTTATAAGTATTTTTATATATTATATTCTGTGGTGGAAACATATCGCAGTGATGTAGCCCGCCTTGACACCAGGTTTGCTAATTTTACAATAATACATAATGATTTTAAATTTAATTTTACAATAAATTTCACTGGTTTACTTCGTGATAAAGACATCGAGATAGATAACAATACAATAAGATAGTATTGTTATCTATCTCGATGGATAAAGAATAAAGATTATATAAAGATTATAGTTTATTCCACGGGGCACGGACTACTTGGCATGTAGATCATGCCTGGCGAAAAAATTTAAACAAAATTAAAAACAAGTGGAAACGTATAAAATATTGCGAACATTACTTCAAGAACAAGATGTTGAAGCGTTTCATAAAATGTTTGACAATGCTATAAACCGTATGGCAAAAGACGATGAAATCATTAATTTCTCAAACTATTTAACTAGTTATTATGCTCCATCTGTGAAGTCATGGGCTTATTGTTATCGAATGCATGCTGGAATTAACACAAACATGCATATAGAGAGAATGCATAGGACTCTTAAGCACATATACTTACAAGGCAAAAAGGTGAAGCGACTTGATAAATCTCTGCATGCCTTAATGAGATATATTAGAGACAAATCAATAGATAGGCTTATTGTATTACATAAAGGTAAAATAAGTTCAAAAGTAAAAGAGTTGCGTAAAAGGCATAAGACAAGCTCTTTAATGTCTATGAAAATGGTGCTTGAAAATGTTGATGGTAATAGTTTGAATGTTTTATCAGGAAAAACCAATGAAATGTATGAGGTGAACAATATCAAATCCAACTGTGACTGTCAAATAAATTGTTTTGATTGTCAGTCATGCATACATTGCTACTCATGTTCTTGCATAGACAGTGCAATAAAATGAAACATGTGTAAACATATACATTTGGTTTGTCAATTTCTGAAGAGGAAAAATGATGAAAATATTGATATGAATAACATGTTTGGCTATTTGGTCCTCCTTGGTCTCAAACAGTAGCTACAACATTAAGTCCTGTTTTGTTAAAACTTGTGATTACTGTTTTTAAATAAGAGACTAAATAACTAGTTTTTGTAGTGTTGTTACAGAAGTAGTAGGCATATGGTTGTTTCCATTTCTTCAAAATGCCTCTTAACATGAAAACAAGAACATAATTCGAAAACTTGGGCTATTGTGTTGTGTTGGGTTCAGTTTTCTGAAGACCAAATATTATATCATGTTTTTTATCGTATTTTAATCCAGCACTTAAGGGCATTTCATCAAAAATCAAAATAAATTTCTTGTTAGTATTATGTAATTTTGTTGCTTGAAATTTCAAATTTTCCTCTATGTGTGGATTTACTCTGGGTTTAAAAGGAATTTGATTTAACACTGAATTTAATGTGGATCTTGATGGAAGTGCAAAAATTGAAGACAAAAATCTGTAGCTTTTTGGTGAAGTTTTATACTAAGAAAGTGATAAAATTGTATCATCTAAAGTATATCTTCTTCCCTTTGACTTTTTTTTTTTTAATATCGACTTGAGTTTTAATGAAGTTCAATGTTATGTTGTTAAGTTTTTCAGACAAGTTGTTACAACTATCAGAAGTTACAAACTTTTTGGCAAATTTCAGTTGTTTAAATGATAAATTTTTTTTACTCATAAAATTAACTTTTTTATTAATTTCTTGGCCACTGTATACAACTTTACTTTTCTTGAGATCAAATCTGCTTTTCTTCTTATTCCAATACTACTTAACGATTTTGTCTTCCTGGTTGTAGACAATTTATTAATTTGCATTGTACATGATTCTGTAAACAAAATGATAAATACAAACATATCCATATTTAATCATCTCTGCAATTAACAAAGGAGTAAGAAATAAAGATAAGGTAAATAATTTATACAATCGTATTTAATAAAATTAATTAGGTACTTTATTAAGTAATTTATACAAAACTAGAATTAGTGTTTTGCAATATTTATGTAGATACACAACTAAAGTTCGCCCATGTATTTTAAGTTTATTTGTTTATTTATTATAAGAATAAACGCCGATCGTCTTTTACAAAATAGTATATGTTTTATCTACTATTAGTACTGTTAAATATAATTAGATAATAGTAATATACTAAACAATACTTAAATATAAATACAGTAGAATTGTGATAACTCGAAGCTGAAAAGGGATAAAAAACCGCTTTAAGATATGTATTATTTGTACGTTGAGTATAATGAGAATTCCGAAGAGAACAAAAAAAAAATTGAAACTGGTAAACAAACATTTGCTATGTTGTATGTGTATAAGACGGAGACAATGTCTTACAAGTGCATAACATATCAAATATTACGCTCAGCAGATCACGTTTAGTTCTGTTAGTTTAAAAATTAGAGTGAATTAACCTATATTGAAATTTAAAGGAAAGTGTATTATTTAGACAACCTCATAAAATACGATTTTTACATGTATATTGTAATCCCTGGTTAACCCTGTATATTAATTCTTACCTAATGGTGAATCATTTATAGGCAAATCCAATGGTGACGAACTACTAACATCCACAAATTCAATTGACTCATTTACAAATGGATGTTCATGGCCCTCTAATGGAGTCTTGAGTGAAATTATAGCTAGAAATAAACCAGGTTAAATTATTTTAAATTCAATAAATACATATAAGTATATTTAGCACACGAAGTATACTTATATAACAGTTAAACAATTATGCAAAAATCATAAGTGGTACCAAATATCCTAATATACCAATATCTTATTTAGTTATTTATAAATATTTAATACCATTATGATAGTAATAAACACTTATAATGTAATAAGTTTTATTAACGCAACTATTATTTAGGGTCAAAACAGACGACTGGCGTTCAGTGTATTCGCTGGTCGTGTATTTCGACCCTTGCGTTAGGTACAAAGTAGTCTTATATAGTAAAATAACCAAGTAACATAATAATACATACATGGTAATGAAACGGTAGGCAATGAACCCTTCTTCAGTCGAAAAGTTCCACAACTGTAGTTGGAACTATTGAAATGTTTGGTACATATCAAGTATGTTTTCCTCACATACGACTTGGAAAGTGCCTCCAATTTTACGTTTCCAGTTCTTGAAACCCATGTGGCAAAGTCATTGTCTTCCGCAGGAAAAACATGTTTTTTAACCGAATTACTACTTTCACAGCCCAACACACAGCATTTGTTGGATGGCATAATATTTGTTTTTTTCTGTCTTACAAGTGCGTACATCGAAAAATGTACGCTCGGCCGATCACGTGTTCATTACCGTTAGTTGAAAAATTTGAGTAAATTTACCTCTTGTACAATTTAAAGCTAAGATTATTATCAAGGGTATGTCATAGGCTTTTTATTATATTTTAATTTTAAAACGAGTTATAAGTTTTTAAGATGTACACGTAATTTACAATTACTACTCGCGTGTTAAGTATTACAAAAACATGGTTTGACAAACGACAATAACCTCCTGGAACTTAATTTAACAAAAACTTGCTTTAGGTATAAACTTTAGTATAAATAAATCGTCACCCATTGGTTAGGTTACAAATGAATGTAATAATTATGCCCAATTTGAATGTATATAAATGCTGAAATGCATATGCATACATGAATGTATAACTATAATTCTATATTTTTTAAAAAATTAACAAAATTTTATTTTACTAATAAATAAAAAATAAAGGAGTAGTAAGTAATTACATATTTTATTTATTGAACAATATTAATTTCGTTAATAAACGCCGTTTACTAATGGTGCCAGATAATTTTAATTTAGCAAGATGATGAAGACGAATTTTTAAGTATTGTCTGCAAATTAGAGTTATTAAATTCAACTGATGACTTTCTAAAAAGCTATCTTCTGAACAATTAAATCCTGCAAAAATATTTGAGTTATACACATAATTTTTTGTTAGAATTATAATTTTAGAATTTATATTAGATTTCAAGTTGGTAAAATTATTTGTTATGATTGACAATGTAGTTTCAACAAATTTTATAATTTTAAAAACGTCAGTAGAACTCTTTAGTAGCCCTCCCCTATTTTTAACATCTACTAAAACTGAAAATGAAAATTCATGGCAATAATTGTGAGTTGGTGGATTGTGAATTAGACTGTCAATGCATGAGCTACAATCAATTTTCATGTAAATACTTTTCACAATAAATCCACTAATATAATACAACACATTTTCTTTAATGACATTAAGAGGTCCAACTTTGTCAAAAAGTGTTTCTGGCAATTCATGAATAATTTTTTATTATCATTATTCATTACATTGTTTCTAGTCGTATACATTTAGTCGTAGTCATATATTTTTAATTGTAAAACTTTATTTAAATTTTTCTATTAGTATTATCTACTTAATCTATATGTATCTTGGTTGTTGTCATATTGTTATATTATATACTTTGTAAAGGGCTATTGCCCGTTGAATATATTCAATAAATAAATAAATAAATATTTCTCCGCATAAAAAAAAAAAAAATAAAAAAAATAAATAAATAAAAAAAAAAAAAATATCATCTGATATTTCATTGCTATTTATGAATTATTTTTTTCTTTTGGCCCAACGAATTTTAAAAATGCTTTCTGTACTTGTGTTATCCATCATAATACAATTAGCTGCATAAGATGAAGATATTGAATTTTTTAGTAATAATTTTTTCATGGCTGTTTTAAATTCCAATACATTAGGGTTGTTATTATTGCCAAAACATTGTCTTATTTTAGAGAAAAATATTTCAATATGATCCTGTGAGAATTTGTAGGTTAATAAGTATTCGAATTTTGAAGTAATAGAAAGTTCTTGAGCAATAGGTACTGAAGATAGATTTAATAGCAACTGCAAACCCTACAAATTAAGTTATTAGAATAAATTAGTTTTCAAATATTAAAAGTAAATACATAAAATTAATAATATCAATATTGGAAACACATTTTATAAAATAATTAACAAACCAATAATAAAAGTTTTTCTCGGGGTCAAAAAAATTGGAACACCTTTAACATCCGTTATTTTTAATAAATATTCTACTAAAGGCAGAATCATAGTTTTTTGTTTTTCAATTTCATTCAAGTACAACAGTTTTTTAAACCCTTTGCTAAATGGATTTCTGCTATTTAAAAAATCAAATATTTTATCTATTGTTCTTACAAAAGTAATTGTTTCATCGCCTGTAATTAATACATAGTTAAGACAACAAAATTAGAAAAAATGCATTTAAAAATCATATAATTATATTTAGATTACAGTTATCAAACTCAGGTAATTTAAGTTGTTTAAAAAACTCTAAGGCATCAGCAATTGAAGAGCTCAATGTTTGAGCTGCTATTTTAACTTTCATTATGTTTTTTCTCCAATGTAAATGAGATGTTGTTAATTTATTAGCTATATTTAATCCAACATTTTCTTGTGCTAAACCAAGGCATACAAAATATAAAACTTAACAATCATATTATATACAATTAGAAGTTTTAAAATGACAGAAATTCGATCTAAATTATATAATTTAATTATTTCAGTAATTACTTTTGTGTAAATTCTGAATATATTTCCAATTAATAACATTAGTATCATTTTTAAAAATTGTGTATGTTGCCAAAGCATTTCGTGCAAGTTTCATGTTATGGCATGCATCTGGTATATAATAGATCTAAACAAAATTAATACAATAATTAACCTCATCAAGTTTTAAAAAATCGATATTAATTAGTAGGTATATATTATCAAAATGTATGTTATATTATACAATAAAAACATATGATAATATTTATAATTATTATTTGTAATCAAACTATAAAATAAAAACTTGTATACCCTGTTATTTTATACCTTTTTGTCCACTCCTGGTACATTAAACCATTCTTTTATTTCGGCATACGATCCACTTAATTTAATACCTAGTTGATTTATGGTTGATACTAGTGATGGGAATTATTCGAATATTTGAATTCGAATAGTTCTACCGTAAATAATTCGAATATTCGAATAATTCGAATATATAGATGCTACAATACCTAATTTGTTATATCTATTTTTCCACGATAAGCCTTTTACACTATTTATTTCATTCTACTAATAACTAAGTCCGTTAACCATTTCAAACCAAAAAATCCCCAAAAAAGTGGCCTGTAAATAGACCCGTAGTTACTTACCTATTAATTTATTATTATTCCCGGTATCCAATTATTACGGATCCTGATTAGGTATTGTAGCATCTATATTATATTCAAAAATTCGAATTATTTACGGTAGAACTATTCGAATTCGAATACACATTACATCCCTAGTTGATAAATTAGTTGAAGTCCCATCACATGTAACACTCCATACTTTTAAACCAGCTTCATATGCCATACAAATAGCAGTATTAACTAATCCAGCTTGGACTGTTGCAGTACTTTTGCCTTGCAAAAAATAACCAATGGGCCACTTTCATTTTCCATTAAGACTAGTCAACATAAATACTAGTGCTTCCGTAGCAGGGGTTTCATCAGAATCAACTTGAAAATTACCAAAATCACAAGATCCCACAAATCTATCAGAGCTACTATCAAAAATAATTTACAATCCCGATCCTCTGGTAAAATATTTTTCATATACTCGTAGTCAAACACTTCTTGAAAAAAGCCTGGTTCTGCGTTCACAGAAGAAGTCCAACTTGTTATAGAAGATGGATGTGGCAAACTTAATATTGAACTAAAAAAACAATAAATAAAAAATAAAATCTTAATTTGCCTGCTAAATAATATAATTAGATTTATTTTATCGGCAATAATTATAAGCTCTAGGTGAATAATAATGAAGCGTTAAAGCGAATTGTTTCATTTCATTTGTGTACCGTTTTCCAGTATTTTTATCACTATTTTGGCATTCATTTTTAAATAAAGCCAGTGCTAATCCTTAAGCACTTCATAAGAGCAGAAAATAGAATAGAAGCAATAAATAATTATTAGTTTTACCACAGAATAGGTAAAATTCACTATTTAACTAAATTTCAACTTTTTTGTGGTTTTACCATGATGAAAATATTTACCATTAAAATTATTTATGATGGAATTCTTAAATTCATCATCAATAAAACCTTTATTCTTTAAACTCTGAAGAAGTTCAGAAATGTTATCACATTTAAGTTTTTGCCGCCGAAGTTTTTGACGTAAAGTTTTAATTTTTCTTTTCAATACATCTTCGTTTGTATAAGATGATATAGTTTATACTTCTTTGTCACAATAACTATGAGAAAAAGAACTAAATGGTGGCATATCTGTGGTACTCTCTAGTTGTTCTATTATACGTTCATCTTAACAAAAAGTAATTTCAATTTGTTGAAAGGTTTGTGTAATTGTTGAAAAATGATTAGTAAATAATATAGATATACCTATGATATGTCTTCTGGGTGCAGGTTCTTTGCGAAGTTTTTTATTTTTTTGATAGTATAGGAAGGAAATTCTGGAAAAATAGATGGAACACCATTATCTTTCAATAAGGGTCTTGATGCACCAGGTCGTAACTGATAATCTTGGGTAGTAAAATGAACACTACAAATTCTGCTCCACTGTGTTGGTACGAAATTTTTTCTTTTTAAAGAATCAATCCATTTTTTTGAAAGTATTTGGTTTTTTAAAGGAAATCTATTTTAATTTAAAAATGAATAAATTTATAATTAATAAAAAAACTTTTCATCTTAACACAATGAAAGTAAAATATCATTTAACCATTTAACAATGAAAGTAAAATATCTTACTTAAAAAAATAAATGTCCTGACCACTTGAAAATCTGTTAGTGCATCCATATGCAGCACATGAAACAGGCATTATAGTTTTAATAATATGTATCTGTTATAACAAAATGCGATAAAAAATAACAGCAATATTAAGTTAATATTAAGTTACAAAAAGTTAAATTTAATAACATACTTACCATCATCTTACTAACCATCAGCATTACTTCTTAAAGCATTTAAGGTAGGTGTAATAGAAGAAAGGCATTTTTTTTAAATACCCAGTTCTTCTGAACTAGAAATTCCATCTAAAATATTATTAAAATGTAATCTGAGTTTATATTTTTCAGTTTCTAAATGGTTTGATGATTTGGTTGGATTATTTAACTGAGACACAATAATACTGGTTTCTTTGTTACGTTCAATATTATTTACAAACAATATCGAGACCCAGGAAGAATAACGTTCTATTACAAGTTGAGTTTCACAAAACAAAACTGACCATAACGTTTGAGTCCAGGCTTAACTATACAATTTTCCTTCCCATTTACGTACTAACTACAGTATAGTGGAAAAAACTGACTCGGGACTGTTTATATTTTTACTATAAATGTTGGTATGATTAAAAATGTTGTTTTTTTCATTTTCTATATTCAAAAACATTTTACTTCTTGACAAGTCACGAAATCAGTTTCTAGTTTTTTTTTTTAAGTTTAGTACAGTAATACATTTATTCATCATTTATTTTTTTCTCGCTGAACCTACTCGGATCGTCCGTCTTCGCGCACGTATTTCACAACACTAATCACATTTTACAATATTTTAATATGGTATTACCAGCAATAAAAATCAAATGTTTAAAAATTATAACGTCATGTGTAAAACACGTTTCGTTTTATCGGGAAATGATTTTAAAACCGGGACTCAACCGGGACAATATATTTTAACTGTGCTTTTTGGGGATGGGACTCGGTTTGATTTTTTTTTTTGGGACGCATAATTATTTAGTTGGCCACTATTTTTTTCGAAATATTTTTACATTATTAATGGATTATTAATACAATTAATAGGAACTTAGACAACATACAATTTTGATTCGTGTTACCCTTCACGAGGAGAAGGGGACATTGAAATATTAATATAAATTATTTATAAAACCATCGTTGAATTCGTGTACTCGTATTTGTTTTGAGCTCTCAACTATTGGAACACTGATTAACATATCTTAAATTCATAAAACACTTAAACGTTGCTACAATATTACAATGCAGATACATGCAAAAATATAAAATCATATGTTTTAGGCAATACGTAGTGAATAATTAATAAGAGAAATAAATTATAGGATTTATTTTGAACTGTAATGATTAATTTATTATAATATTATACCGGTTACATACCTTTTTTTTTTTTTAAGTAAAAAATAAATACTAAAAAGATATTTTTTTTTTAATTTAACACCAACCTGGACAGTAAATCTATTTATAAATATTTTGTTTTTTTTTTAAAGTTTATCCCTAATAAAGTATTAAACATTTGACAAAAACGTTTGAAAATTTAATTTGACCTGAATCATACATTTCTCTAATGAGTCTGAAACATTTCTAAAATCATGACTCCATATTTTTTTTTTTTTAGCGTTTAAGTAAATCAAGATACAATTTTTAAGTTATAATCTGTTTGACGTCAATTTTCAACTCAAACAATTTATTTAAAGAAATAGGTCCAACCAAACGGTTTATTTTAATTCTAAAATTTTGCTCAAAATCGTTTAACCAAAGAAAAGATCTATCATTTCTTTAAAATTTAATACACCCATCCCCATTTAGTCGTCCAAAAACTAAAGAATATCCCATGAGGCGAAGTAGGTACGTACTTTAAATAATAATAATCATCTAATATTGTCATTTGTTACTTTAGTTCATGGTTATATTTAAATAAAACTTGAAATATAATTTAACATTTTATTTTGCATGTTAGGATTTTGCCATCGTACAAAATGCTAGGGTCATATGTGACTATTATATACAGCACGCCTGCCTAAATTCATGTAAAATTCCAGGGTAAAGTAGCAATAGAATACAAAATTGTCAATATTTCCCAATATTGTGGAAGAAAACATTATTGTAAACCAATTATAAATCCTTCACTTCATTCACAATGGAATATTATTAACAAAATTATTCAAAACAATACTGTGAGATTTTTCTATTTGCACCCCCAACTAAACACCTGTAACTATGTTTGGCTAAGAATAATAATAATACTAACAGTTATTATAATTATGTCCATGCGTTTCCATATAAACTATAAATTGTTTACAATCTTTTCAATTGGACAAAAATAATTTTGACATTCATCGTAGAAAACGCGATTTATAAAACGGATATTAATTTTGAAAACATTAGCGGACTTGAGAATTTTTTTAAGTCAACTCCTTGCGAATTATTTAAAAAGCTTTAACACAGAACCAATTAGAAGAATAAAACATACAATACCAGATAAAAAGTCGAATTTAGTAACTCCGACTCAGCAAGACCAATCACTTAAGTTCCAACGAACACAAGAGGATGGTAAGTGATTTGAAATATATCGTGTTTACGGTGTCACCGCCGACGTAATTGATGATTTTACCATCGTTAGCAGCCAAGTCAGACGAATTTCAATATGAGGCCACGATACAGTGGAAACACAAGATTTCATAACGCTGAATGGAGCCGTGCGAATAAGAGTACCGAGAATAATCGTTACGGTGACAGAAATCAATTTTTTACCAATAGCGTACATAGATCTGTAAGTTTGGTGAATTATGTTATCTAAACACGCTAACTGATTATAAAAAACTACACATCGATCAATAATTTATGACATAATATTTATTTCTCACAAAAGGACAATTACCGCTTCGATAATAAAAATTCCGGCAATATCTACTCGCACGCGGAAAACAGTATCGCCGAATTGAACACGTGCGAAAATGCTTGGGTTCCTTCTTGTCGGAACCCCCGAAATTCAACGGAAAACAATGAATTGGAGATAGAGGTATGCATTTTAGTTACGGACAATCGCTCTCTTTGATCATTTCACTAATAAAGAGTGCGTTAAATTGTGTTAGTGTAAAAAAAATAATTTC
This sequence comes from Therioaphis trifolii, assembly GCA_027580255.1. Classification (NCBI taxonomy): domain Eukaryota; kingdom Metazoa; phylum Arthropoda; class Insecta; order Hemiptera; family Aphididae; genus Therioaphis; species Therioaphis trifolii. The sequence continues at coordinate 144,881,733 of CM050404.1, read as the reverse complement.
TAAAATCCGTTTTAAGGAAATGCAGAAAAAAGTACGATCAATATTGAATAAAATAACACCAGAAACAATGGTGATTCTAACCAAGAGCATAGTCGAAATGAAGATTTCTACATACAACTGTCTAAACGGATTAATTGAAATATTGTTTCAAAAAGTGAGAGAAAACGATGATGTATACATTTTTTTTAAACTAATGTATCAAATTTAAGACTTATTTCAACGTGAAAAAAAAATAAAACTAAAATTCGCCAAGATATTTACATTTCGTTAATCGATTCAATCAAATTTAGGCTATAGATGAACCCAACTTTACTCCACAATACGCATACATTTGTTACCAAATGAAAGACGTAGAGGTGACATCTGGGGAAGAGACGACAAAAACTACATTCAGACGTCTCATCTTACAAAAGTGTCAAAAAACCTTTAAATTGATCAGTGAACTAGAAGAAAACGCAGTTGATAGACTGTCAGAAATCGAATCATGCAAAGACGAAGTAAATATATTTTCGAAATCCGTTGTGATCATGTTTTGTTCCCAAAATCATTTTTCACATTTTTTCAGAATTTGAAAAAAGAACTTCAATTTAAGTACGAAGAAAATGAAAGAGTTCAACGAAAACGATCCGTAGGAAATAGCCGGTATATTAAAAAAATTTTGAAAGGAGATTACGGTTATTTTTTTATAATTTATTTATCAATTATTTTCTAGATTCATATGTGAACTGTTCAAGGTGAAAATAGTACATTCGAAAATATTAGAAACGTGTGTTGACCATTTGCTGAATATACCAAAAGAAGAACCGCTCGAATGTTTGTGTAACATTTTAAAACACACTGGAAAATATTTAAATACAGTAAGTTGACTAAGATTTCAATTTTATTCAATTACGTGTAAATCATCAGGCATTTCGTATGCAATTTGATTCAAAACGACAACCATTTTTGCGCAAAATATTAGTTTCTAACCAATGTTATTGCAGGGAAAAACTTTTGAAAAGTTACGTGAATTATCGTCAAAGAATTTCAAACCCAAAATTTCGTCGAGAATCCGGTTTATGATTTTAGATATAATAGACTTGAAAAAAAGCAATTGGATTCCTCGAAACGCAGCAGTTGAGCCAAAAACTTTTAATGAAATAGAAAAAGAATTCATGACGACAGCAAATAATAATCGGGCGATCTCTCAACGTACTCAACCGACCAGAAAAGTTGGATATTATCAACATTCATATACTCAAAATGTAATTAAAACTATTTCGAATATTTACTTTATATAAGTAAAAATTAACAATTTCGTTTTATTCAAAGTAATGAGTAATGGCATGGCAAATATTAACTAAAAAAGTATACCCATTTTAGGTTAACACAAAGTCATTCAATATTCAACAGAAAAGTGTATCCTGTTCTAATACATCGCAGGTAATTGAATAGTAATTAATGGTTTGATTAATTATTGAAATTACCTAATTTAATCTTTACAATTATTATGTTTGTGTTGTCCTTTTTCTAAGTTGTTAAACAGATTTTGAGGTAATATACCGAATATTATAAATTACGTGTTTTCAGAACAAAATAAACGAGCGAAATTCAATAAATGAAAATATTGTAAGAAGGAAAATTGAAAATAGTCTGTCCACAACAAAAGGCGGAGTAGAGTCGAGCACGCAGAAGAACGCCTGGATTGAGCGATCCCTAAACTTACAAATGCCCACTATTGTCACTGAAAGTAAAACCGAAGTAAGAATCTCGCAAGCAAACGAGACTGATAATTATGTTTATATACATATACAGATAAATTTTACAATTCTTTTTTAAGGAAACCCAGCAAAAAGTCCAGGAGTCTTCAAAACCAGACACATTTGTAAAAATCGTGACCGACAAAGAACAGGTACCTACCAAACACATAAACTAATTTACAATAATGACCATTATTATTAAAGTTTAAGTAATTAGGGATAATTATTTCTTATTGATTTTAATAGGTTTTTTTTTATAATGGTTATAACGAATTACGTGTTTTTAGAATATATTTAATAAGAATACACCAACCGACTTGAACACCAAAACAAAAGAAATTGAACCCGATTTGATTACAAAAAATAGTGAAATCAAGCCCAATACGCGTAGGTCCCGTGCCTCGAAAAAGAAGACCGACACAAATAAAGTAGAGATTGAGGTCTGAACACAGTCATGTTTTTATTGATTTTACTTAAAAATCTTATAGTTATTATTTATACGTTTACATTGTTTATAAAATTGTTTTTAAGGAAATCAAAACGAAAGTGGAAGAAGTTAAAAAACCAAACACTGCGATAAAAATCACGATAGATGACAAACAGGTACCCAATGCATTTATTTATATTGCAAGCTAATAATGCTTTGATATTTAATTGATATTTAATGAGACGTATTTCATGTTTTAATCGACTAAAATTTATTTTTTTAATTTTGGGTATACTATCTGATTCCTTTTTTTTATTTTTTAAACAACATTTTAATGTCCCGACATCATATTCATATAAAACTCGATGAGTTTATGAATTCCCCGTTGTTTTATTCGACGTTTACTCAACACTGCTTGCTAATTAATAGTATGACTACTTTAAAACTTTATTGGTTATGAATTACCAATTATTATGATTGTTTTAAGGATCCCTCTGAAACGATCTATTCTGTCGTCTTCTCGATGACACAAGAAAATGTTCTATCGTCTGCAAATAAACTTATCACTGGTATTTCGTCGATGGATCAGATAGAAGAAACAATTGATGTTTTATTCAAAAGGGTATGATTTAAATTTTTTTATAAATAAATATTTTTCATTACTTATTTCCAATTTTGTTCGTGTATAATACCGATTATATCGAATTTCAGGCAACTAGAGAACCCAAGAGCATTTCTCTTTTAGTAGAAATGTGTACTTTATTAAAATCAATCACGTTAAACACCAATAATGGATTGACTGTTTCATTTAAGAAACAATTGGCAATGCATTGTCAAAAACTTATGGAACTTCCAATAATATCCAAGGAAACTTACGCGTAATAAAATAATCCTTTTTTGTTATAGTTATAACTATTTTACTTTATCAGCTCTACAAATATTTCAGGTAAGTATCTAATAAAATTAAAATTGAGTTTTTTTTAATTTAGAATGATCGGTAAACTATTCAATGAGAAGTTGTTGACTCTAAATAATTTGCTGGCATTTATGAAAAACATCCCGAATCGATTGACGGACGTATCTATTGAAAACATTTCTTACTTTTTGAAAATTATCGGAGCGGAAATTGAAAAAGTAATATACAATATACATAATTCATAAATAATTACATACGATGTTTTCCCTTGATCATATTCAACGGTTATAAATACGTTTTTAATGATCACAGGGGTACAATTTAAAACAAACTTTGAAACAACTTGAAACGTTTGTGAAAAATGACAAGGAAGGATTGAATTCATCAAAATGTAAAGATGAAGTAATGGATTTACTTCAGTTACGAAATAACAAATGGATTCCAGTGAAATCTATCGATCTCTCACCTGCGGTCATGAAAACCGATCAAAATGCCAGTGAGTCACACGTGGAAAAACTTTCGTCGATGTACGTTACACCGAAAGTGCCTGTTGAGCGGCGGACATTGCCGCCGTCGCCATCTACGACCACCGGTCAGCCACAGGCATCGGCGACGCCACCGACAGCGACCGGTCAGCATGAGACTTCGACGTCGCCGTCATCTACGGTCGTCGGCCATCCACAGACTTCGGCATCGCCACCTTCAGCGACCTGTCAGCTGCGAATTTCAAAACCACTGCCATCTACAATCATCGACCATCCAGGGGCATCGGCATCGCCACCGACAGCGACCGGTCACCAAAAGGCTTCGCCGCCTTCGCCAACTACGATCACCGGTCAGCCACAGGCATCGAAGACGCCACCAACAGTCACCGGACATCCGCACCAGAGCCGATGGGACGACGTGCCCATGCGATCTGATCGGACGGCTTCGCGGAGCACGGTGGAAATGTTGCGGACGCTGAACGCGTTGGCTGAAAAACTGTCACCCACGCAGAAGCGGAAGAACGTCGGACGCGACGCGAATCGGATTGCCGCAACCGCCGCAGCCGCACTCGTCACTGCCACGTTGAATAACGGCAGCAACAGGTAGGAAATGTGTTTGTTTAAAAAACATTCTCCATTCCCTCAGCACGAGCGCGCCAACACGAATAATAAATACTCCCGCACGTGTCTAGTTTTTCGTCACTGTACGACCCTCCCCGACGCCCATCACGAAGGATTTGCCACGTCCGCGGCGGATGTCAGTTTATTCGTTTGTGTTTTTGTTTTTTTTTGGGGGGGGGGCTCGGTTTTGTTTCCTTCATCTGCCAAAGCTCGTCCTCCCCCAGCGATCCCCGCGTCCGCAGTGCTCTTCGCGTCGCTCAAAGATCGAACGCCGATTCTGAGTTGATTGTTGCAAAGAAAAGTCGTCGGAAAATTTGCCGTACCTACTGCGCGCGTTAAATTTTCCGCTTATTATTATCGTTTTTTGACCAGCTGACGTCCACTCTCCTTGTAAAACACTTTTTTTTTTATCGGCGTTACACTTATTTTTTCGTTTTTTCTTCTGTGCTTACTTTTTTGTTTTTTGTTTTTTTTTTTTAGTTGTGCAGAATAAAGCGTTTTCTCCTTGAAAAAACAATTCTTATTTAACTATACTATACCTAACGATATAGATATTGTTTTGTTTTTGACTTACAGTGATTCCGAAAGGGGCATTCGCGCGTGCGCAAACTGTTTAGCAACTAATATGTCCGGCAAGCAGCTTGAAGGTCCGGATGGTGCCTGTTGCATACTAAGCATTAATTATAATTCGTATATATCAGATTACAACCGGTGGGGACTGTCTATCGGTTGGTATCTCACACACACTTGTAAAAACCCGACACACTATTTTGTACTGTCAATAATAAAAGACATAATACCTACGTTTGAGTCATTATTCATATTAATAAGACTTAACAAATTGGCGACGAGGAAAACAATAAGTGATCAATTATATCGATTTATTTTTCTTTGATTTAAATCATATTTTTTTTCATACAAGTAGTGTCAAGCGTTGTATTCATATTAATACAAAATGTCAAGTTCCAAGGAAGACATAAAAATGAATCTCAATCAAATTATTGGATCTCCAGGCACATTTGAAACAGGTATGGATATCACCATTTTTGAATCGAAACTGACAAATTTTTTTTTGGCAAACTCAATCGCAAACGCTATTCAAAAAAGGGCCATATTACTATCATCTGTCAGTGAAGAAATTCATAAAGTGCTTTTCAGTTTGTGTGTTCCGAGTACGCCTAACGATGTAGAGTACGATACTTTAATGAAAAGTTTGAATAACTATTTTAAACCTGTTGACTCGTACTTTGCGGCGAGACACACTTTTTATCAAGCAAAGAAACGACAAGACGAATCGGTGTGCCAATGGGGCGCACGAGTCAAAAATCTAGCGTCCAAATGTGGTTTTACGTCAGAACTCGCCATATTGGTACGTGACATATTTGTTGTCGGAATGGGCTCAGTACCAATCCAAGACCGTCTTTTAGAAGAAGATGCGTCAAAAGTTGGCTTGACGTATTCAAAATTAATGGAAATTGCAACAACCAAAGAAGCAGCAATGAACAACAAAAGTGATTGGAAAAGAGAAGGACACTCAGAACTAAACTACCACAGCAAAACCAGGGGACCGGGTCAATCCAAGGAGATATTACAACGCGCACAAGGAATCCACGGCGAAGTGTGGGGTGTGTGGCCGTTCCAATCACTCCCAAAAAGACTGCAGATACAAAGACTACGAATGCAACAACTGCGGCAAAAAAGGTCATCTGTCCACTGTCTGCAAAAAGGGTAAGAATGTAAAGAAAAACCATAAAACGCAAAATAAATTTTTGGCCAATAATGACGAGGATGACGAAACAGTTAACTATAACCTTTCCAATACTTTCTTTTCAATAATTGATCAAAGTTTTCAAAATAGAGCTGTAAAACCGTTCACAGTAGATTTAATTGTTGAAAACAACAACATTAATTTCGAAATCGACACTGGTTCGCAACACAGCGTTATTTCAAAAAAAGTATATAGTCAACTGTTTAGTCATATCACATTAAAAAAAAATGATATCTCTCTTACCGATTACGTAGGCAATGAAATTGAGCCAATGGGAAAAATAATTGTAAATGCTGAGCATAAAAACAAAAAATTTTCTATGTGTATATACGTAATCGATAAGGGTGGTCCTCCGTTAATCGGTCGTAATGACATAAGAAAAATGAATGGTTGTAATTTGTTTAGTATAGAAAATGATAAATCTATAGATAGCATAATTAGCAAATATGAAAATGTTTTTAAAGACGAAATAGGAACCTTTAATAAATATGAAATTTCATTAAATGTTACAACTGAGGCGGTACCTAAATTTTGCAAACCCAGGTCTATTCCGTTAGCACTAAAAAACAAAGTAGAAATTGAAATTGATCGTTTAGTCAAAAGCAACATTTTGGTTCCCGTTGACCACAGTGAATGGGCAACACCTATAGTCCCAATATTGAAATCAGATGGCACGGTAAGAATTTGTGGGGATTTCAAAATTACACTTAATCCGGTATTAGTGGGCACCGAATATCCTCTCCCAAGAATAGAGCATTTGTATGCAAATATAAGTGGATCAAAATATTTTTCAAAAATTGATTTAAAGGATGCCTACCAACAAATGGTAATCAAAGAATCTGATCGTAAATATACCACCATTAACACGCACAAGGGATTATTTAGCTACACCCGCAACCCTTTCGGAATAAAATCTTCGGCAGGGGAATTCCAAAAAGCTATGGAAATTTCCACAGCAGGTTTAAATGGCATAGGTATATTTCAGGATGATATTATTGTAGCAGGTTCGACAATCACAGAGCACAATGCTCGATTAAGTAAACTTCTAGAAGTTTTATCAGATTGCGGTTTAAGAGTAAAATTTAATAAATGTAAATTTTTACAAAAATCAATCGAATATCTAGGTCACAGAGTAGACGAGAATGGTTTACACACGTTAACAAAACACACCGATGCGATAAAAAAAGCTAATGTTCCCGAAAATAAAACGTTGCTTAAATCATTTCTAGGCATGGTAACGTATTATATAAAATTTATCCCTAACGCAGCGGATATTTTAAAACCATTATATATGCTTTTACGTGATGGAAGCAAATGGCATTGGACACCAAAATGTGACCAAGCATTTAACAAAATTAAACATATTTTAACTTTAAAACCCGTATTAGCGCATTATGACGCTAAACTTCCAATTAAACTGGTGGTAGACTCATCATCTTATGCACTTGGTGCAGTACTTTCACACGTATACCCTGATCGTACAGAAAGACCTGTAGCCTACGCATCTCGAGTTTTATCCGGGTCAGAATGCAAATTTCCACAAATCGAAAAAGAAGCTCTTGCAATTATTTTTGGAGTTACGAAATTCTATGATTATTTATTTGCTAGGAAATTTCAATTAGAAACTGACCATAAACCACTAATATACATTTTTGGTGATAAGAAAGGTATTCCAATCTATGCTGCGAACAGACTGCAGCGATGGGCCTATGTTTTATCATCGTTTGATTTCGAAATAAAATATGTTAAGTCTGAAAATAATATAGCTGATTTTTTATCACGAATAAAAATTTCCAAATCTATAATCGAAAATCAAAATGAAGAATGCATTAGTTTAAATTTCATTCACGAACAATCACCGTTTACACTTGACTGGTCTAAAATAAAAATTGAAACGAGCAGAGATACTGTTCTCGCTAAATTACTTAACGCTGTCAAAACGGGGGAATGGAGTAGTGATTTTGCAAATAATTTAGAATTGAAATCTTACAATTCACGAAAGACTCAAATTTCTCTCGAACAAGGTTGCCTTTTATGGGGCTATCGTGTTATTATACCAGCTAAATTTCGAAACAACATACTGAAAGAACTTCATTCTTGTCATATGGGCGCTTCTAGTATGAAAAGTTTAGCTAGATCATATTTTTGGTGGCCAGGGATGGACAAAGAAATTGAAAATATTACTCATAATTGCGAAAATTGTCTCAATGTTAGACAAAATCCTCCAAAGTCAGTAATATCTCCTTGGAAATGGCCAGAAAAACCGTGGACTAGAGTACATTGTGATTTCTTAGGACCATTTCAAAATAAATATTTTTTCGTAATAGTTGACGCGACCACAAAATGGCTTGAGGTTTTTCCGGTAAATTCTATGACGGCAGAAATCGTCATAAATAAGTTTTCGGAAACTATAGCACGATTCGGTATTCCAAAAACAATTACGTCAGACGGCGCAAAATGTTTCACTGGTTTCAAATTTCAATCATACTGTAATAGCTTAGGTATAAGGCATATGACAGGCGCACCTTTTCACCCAGAATCAAACGGTTGTGCCGAATCAGCAGTTAAAACAATAAAAAACTTCTTTAAAAAATGTTCGACGTCAAAACCTCATTTAAACAAATTTCTGTTAATGTATCGCAATACACCTCATTCAACAACACGTGAAACGCCAGCACAGCTAATGTTAGGTCGATCAACTCGTTTACCATTTGACGCTTTAATGCCAAACACTAGTGAAGTAGTTATTAAACGACAAATTTCACAAATAAACAATGGGGGTAACAGAATAATATCATTCAAAATAGGCGAAAACGTTTTAGCTAAAGATTATAGAAACAATAATGCCAAGTGGCAAAAAGGAAAAATTACAAAATGCATTGGGAATAATATGTATGAGGTAGAACTCAAAGACGGGATGGTGTGGGAAAGACACAAGGATCAGCTACTAACTGATAAATCCACGACACCTTTAAGCAATTCTATTTCTCTCACGCCAGCTAGAGATACAAATGAAAATTTAGAACACCATAAAACGGAAACAGACCCAAATCCCGATCCCGTATCAGTAATGAAAACACCCAGGCCAATAAGATCTAGGAAACCGCCTCAGCGATATTCCCCTAGCGATTATGACTAGTAACAACTATTTGTATTAGTATTAAATTTTACATTGTATAATTTCATTTGCAATACTAACATAGAAATTAAGAAATAATTAAAAATAAAATATATAATTAACTTTATTTTTTAAGGAAAGAGACGTTTGTATTAGTATTAAATTTTACATTGTATAATTTTCATTTGCAATACTAACATAGAAATTAAGAAATAATTAAAATAAAATATATAATTAACTTTAATTTTTAAGGAAAGAGATGTTGCATACTAAGCATTAATTATAATTCGTATATATCAGATTACAACCGGTGGGGACTGTCTATCGGTTGGTATCTCACACACACTTGTAAAAACCCGACACACTATTTTGTACTGTCAATAATAAAAGACATAATACCTACGTTTGAGTCATTATTCATATTAATAAGACTTAACAGTGCCAATCTGTTTATACATGATCTTCCTCAGGATTTCGGTTGTTCTGATCTTGTGGCGATGTTCTTACCATTTGGCAACGTTATATCTGCAAAAGTCAACATCGATAATACGACCAAACTGTCCAAGTGTTTCGGTAAGTCATACAAATGTGCAAATATCCCAAAAAACTGAATATTTCCAAGCCAAGTGGTTTGCATAAGCCAAGTGGTTTTACTCACCTGTAAAAAAAATAAAAAAATGAACCAAATTTGGTAAATTGTAAATATTTTATCATTTATATTTCAAGCGTCCTTAATAGGTTTTTCCAGTGACTTTATTACAAAATCGTTAAATTGTATTGAAATATACTAAGCAATCCTAATAATAAAAGTATTTTTTAAATTCTTTTTTCTAAAATAAAAAAAAAATAAAAAATTCTTTCGTGGTCTCAATTTATAACCGAAAAAAACTTAAATATGAGAGAACAGGTGATATCATGTTTCTAAACATTATAAATACAGTTGTTAAACTTTTATGTTTTTGGATGGTAATTGATTTATTTCGTAAAAAAAACAAATAAACATTCATGTAAATCTTCAATTTTAAAATGACGAGAGTTCTTGTGTATTTTCAACCAATATCGCCTGTTCATCACATAATATTTGCCACATAAGTATTTACCGTAAATATGCTGGTAATAATTCATATGTTGTTTTTTTTATAGGGTTTGTATCCTATGATAACGCATATAGCGCCCAGGCGGCTGTACAAATTATGAATTCCTATCAAGTGGGTAACAAAAGGTTGATAGTGCAATTAAAGAGACCTTGAAAAACCTCCGTTTATGTAAGTGTATTTTATAGTTTAAAATTTCGTATATTTCTCGGTCCTTGATAAATCTATTCGATTTAAACAAAAATCAAATTATAATTTTTGAACATAGCGTGTGAAATTTATGCACGTTTTGTTTATATAGACCAGTACAACTCTATAGATTTTATACCACGTGAAACTATTATAATGCACTTATTTCATGTTACGAGAACGTAAAATAAGCTGTGTTTGTATATTTTTAGTCCTGAAACGCGCCGTAATCACGGTAAAATCAACGTAAGATACATATGAACAAATATTTTTTGAGAGTTTTAAAAAAACTTGGACAAATATTCGAGACGAAAACGGAAAAACTGTGATTTCACTGAAAAGTGTTTTCGTTTTTCTTCAAATGAATTGTGAAATTACGTTTTCATGGATTTTCAAGGAATTCCATTGATGCGTCAAACATTTGGTGATGTATAATTACTATATTTAATATTATGTGTTGTAACCTCAAATTAAGATTTTACTAACAGGGCTAGGTTTCGTTTGTTTCATAGGCTTTTTAAAAATGTATGTGACTCAATTTTTTATCACTTAATATGAACGTGTAAATAAATTAAGAATATAGGTACAAATAGGAATTATAGCAGCACATAGAACGAATTTATGAATGATAAAAATTAATTTAATGTAGTAATATTAGGCGACCTATTTACTGTCCACCAAACTCCTCTTGAGCATCTAAACTATTTTTACTATAATAATTGTTTTTTTTTTTTTTATTACTTAAAACATTAATAACATGTGCCCATTTGATTCGCTTTTGGACCTCCAAGGTATTTTTAATTTCAGCAATACTTCTAGTAGTTCGAAAACGAGCTATTGATCTACCTAATAGCAGAAAAACTAAAGCAATGTTTTGATCTACAAAAATAATAAAGGTGTGATTCCTATGCACGCGTCTGCAGACGCGCCGCGCCGGATCACGGCGAACCATTTGCAGCAATTCTTCGTAAGCAATAAGACGTATTTTACAACAGTCGTATGTTTCTTTTTCAAAATGTCTTTGAACAAAAAAACAAAAGTCAATTTTGAATTTACTTCTTTTGCATGAAGTATAGATGAAGAACAAACAATTATTTAAAAATGGTAGTGTTTAACAAACCCAACAAGGCACACGATATGTTTTTTTTTTTTTTTTGCCAAACATTATCCCTCACTCTGTGGTTTTTATTTAATGCGTGTTAGGCATTAAAAATGCAAGAATGTTCATTTATTAGTTCTGCTGGTTTTACGTCTTCTTCTGGAGAAAACATAACTTGCGATGGCCGTGATATTTTTACAATATTTGAAAAAATGTATAATTTGTCAATTTAATATGTGCACTAAACAATATGATATATTATAATATAATATTATAAATTATATTCAACTATATAGATACGTACAGGGCCGCACGTGACGGTCGCACGCCGCAGTGACTGTCATAGGAATCGGTTACATCTACCGACGAGTAATTAACCAGTCGGTTAGGTTAAAATGCTGAAATTTGAATCGCGCAACGCCGCGGCGCGTATACAGACGCGTCCATGGGAATCACACCTTAAGAGATTCAGTGTAGGTTCTTACTAATTAAACTTTTGTTCGGTGTTGTAAACCTCTAGGGAAGTACGTTTTAGGTGGAACTGTACTTTAAGGGTAGGTAGTAGGTACATACTATAATTAAAAACATGGAATCAAATTTTAAAGGAGAAAAAAAACCGTTGGTAAATTCAATTCTTAGTTATAAAATACATAATTATATGACTTGGATTATGACTAAAAATCACAAAAAAAACCCATTTTTAACCATACCTGTAACTTTTTTACGAGACTTTTTTACATCTTAGATCGTTTAGGAGTTAGTGAACCTTTGTTGTCTTGCATTAAATCATATTTAGGTGGAAGAAGTCAGTTTGTCCGTTTATTTGGTAATTCGTCTTTTATCTTTCCTACTCCTAGTGGAGTACCCCAAGGGAGTCATTTAGGTCCTTTATTGTTCATTATTTTTATAAATGGTATTTTTTCTATTACCCCTCCGTGTCATATAATACTTTTTGCTGATGATGCTAAAATATTCTATAAAATTTCTAAGAAAGACGACTGTTTTACTCTCCAAAATGTTTTAGATCAATTTTTAAACTGGTGTAAGACAGTCGGAGTATTACTTAACATCGATAAATGTAAAGTCATGTAATTTCATCGAACTCGTGAAATGATAAGTCACTATTACTGTCTTAATAGAGTACAGTTAAAACAACGTGTCTCTCAAGTAAATGATTTAGGTTTTGTTTTTGTCCCTTCGCTATACTCTCGATCACATATTGACTATGTAGTTCTTAAAGCTCTGCGTGTGTTAGAATTTATTCGTCGCAATTCTACTAATTTCAAATCTCGTGATTGTTTAGTAGCTCTCTATAGCTCTCTTGTTAGGTCGACTTTAGAATATGGCACATTAATCTGGTCACCTTACACAGCAGTTTACAAACACCGGATTAATAAGATTCAAAATAGATTTTTAGGTTTCGCTGGTTATACCATTAATATAGTGCACCCAGCCCACGATTACGGTCCAATAAATGCAATTCTTAAGCTTGAGTCTTTAGACCATAGACGTGTAAAATTCGGTAAAAATTGTATTGACAGATTATTATGTGGTGATATTTATGCCCCCCGTCTACTAGAGTGACTTAATTTTCTTATACCCTGTAATACCAGGTTTCAGTGTCAATTTTATTTACCTTTAAGTAGCTCTAATTTTGCTAAAAATTCACCATTAATTAAACTTATGCGTGAATATTATGATAATCTATAGCTTTGTACGGTTGCATATTTATTATTATACAGCATATAAGTATTATATTTTAAGTTATTTCACTGTATACTAAAAAATGTTATTACTGTTATGATTATTGTATCTTGTTCAAAAAGCCGATTGGCGTAAATCAATCAATAAATAAAGACAGTCCTAAGTCTGTTAAATGGGAAGGCAAATGGTTTTTTTAGATGTTAAATGTATTACTATGTTTTTAAACTCAAACCAGAAAAAAATTATATATTTTTCATATTATTAAATTGTAAATTCCACAATTCATAAAATTAAGAACTATATTAATAACTTAAATAATCGGATCATAAATGATACGCTAATTCTTAAACTAATATTTAATCAAACATATAAAAGTAAAAAAAAAATTTTGGTTTTTTGACATTCGCAGGTTATATATAAAATATTATTTATGTTGTTAAGTTGTTTTATTTTAAAAACACCCAGTACTAACTATATTTCTTATTGTCAAAAACGTCATTTTAAGTAAAATATCTTTATAAGTATTATAGGTATGTTATATAGAAAATATGGTAACAAAATTTTAGAATTAAAACTAAATAAATGAATTAACCTTATGTCAAATATCTTCCTATTGAATATTTAATGTATATTGTAATCCAAATATTGGATGAAATATCTTAGGTAAAAACTCGTATTAATTATTATTAAATATTTATTGAGTTATCATTTTATCAATGTGCTAAAAGCTGAATTATGACTTGAAAAAATGTACGAAAAACCGGACATTTTAATAACCACGTAATCATAATTAAACAAGGTATGATAAAAAAAAATACTTTTTTGTATTCATGTATTTATATAATGATTTAATTAATATTGATTCAAGTAAATAATTACATAAAGTACAAAGAAGGTAATCAATGTTTAAAATAACACATGACGATGGAAAAAGAAAAATAAGAACGTATATCATTGAAGTTGACCAAAAGAATCGAAACTCAAAAAGTATTTTTTAATTTATAACAAAAATTAATTGTATGACTGTTAATTTATATTTCATATTTCATAATCGTACAGCATAATATAAAGATAAATTGGAAACCATTGTATCATTGGGAAAATGTAATTATACAAATAAAACAACTGACATCTTATCAATGAGACAGAGAGAAAAGATACGCACATGTATAAAACCTTCGATAACTAACGAACACTATTGGGTTTTTCAGAATAACATAACGGGAAACATTGTCAATTTTACACCGCTAGAAAGCAGGGCCGGATCAAGCCATCCGTAGGCCCTATGCATCGAAAAAAAAAAGAATTGCATAACGGCCACTTTTGAATATTATTATTTTATATTATTTTAAATTACGTCATGAGTTTACTGTGGAATTATCAAATATTAAATTTTATCTAACAAATAAAATTAACGAGCACAAACATATTATCTAGATTACATTTTTTTTTCGGCATTTTGCGTTGGCGAATTCGTCAATGATATCATCTTTTCTAATTTCTCTCAATAGTTTTGACTCTATTGATAACAGTGCTAGAGATGATAATTTTCCTTGACTGATAGTATATAGATCTTTGCCAATTTTTGATTCTTTTTAACACAGAAAATGACCGTTCACCTCCGTAAGAAGATCCAAATATCGCTAAATAAATTCTAAAAGCAATATTGAAATTTGGAAAACTTTCCATTAATTTTTTTCAATTTGTTGTTGAAGCTATGTCACTTACACCTATGTCTGGTTCGCGAAAATTTACAAAAATTAGAATTTTGCTACAAAATCATTTTCCCGGTCTAATGGATATACCTGAACTAAATTAGTCGCTTTTATTTCGATTTCACTTTTGGTTAATTTGTCATCAGTTAAACAACTAAACCTTTCATTCAATTTTGTGTATGCTTCTTTTCGTTTTTTAATTTCCACAATTAAGGAATCTATCATAACAAAAACTGTTTTTATTTCAAATTTATCGCGTACATTTGTTTCAAATTCAGGTGTGATATACTGTAATAATGTAATAATATACTCTTATAATAATTTCCGTATCGCATGGCCATCGCAAAGCTCATCGTTTAAATAATATAGGTATTGCGCTCATGTAAACAATTTGATTATATATTAGATTCTGAACGAAGTGAAGAATGTATTGATTTTACTATGATGTGTGTTTTTTTTTTTTTTTTTTTTTTTTTGTTTTGTTTTTTTTTGTTTTTGTGTCTGTGTACACCATAACTACTCGAAATAATGCTTCAATTTTGAACTTCAGGGTATGTTTTCGGTGGCAAAACGAATATCGGAGGTACCTTAGAGAGGTCACAAGTGAAAATTCCCAAAAGTTTTCAAATGCCACGGGAAAAACAAACAAAAAATGAGGAAAAAACGGTACTTTTTGTGCAAAACCCGTTTTCGACGAAATCGATTTTTTTATTTAGCCGTTACTCAAAAACCAAAAATTGTAGATACTTGAAATTTTCACCAAATGTTTATATTGAAATCATCTATACGTGGTAAAATTTTTGAACACTTTTGACTTTTTTTGAGCTTTTTATAGACAATTTAAATTTTTGACTTTTCTTAGTTTTTTTTTCTGAAAAGTGGATAAAAAAAATTTGGCTGGACAAAAAATCTTGAAAATTTAATATAAAGTTCCTCATAAGAAGTACTTATCGGTATGAAAAAAAAATTCAAAGCGAAATGCACACCTTTTTTTTTATAAGCATAAAAAGTTTAAATTTTTATGAAATATTGAAAAATCGCGAAAATTTGAACTTATTTTTTTCTGAAATGTGGATAAAAAAAATTTGGTTGGCCATAAAACTTTGAAAATTTAGTACAAGATTCCTCATTAGAAGTACTTATTGCTATTAAAAAAAATCAAAAATCGTGAGTCACAATTTTTTTTTATAAGCATCTAAAGTTCAAACGTTTACGAAATAATTACATGATTGCGTAAAATAATAATTTAGCCTTAAACGATTTTTGATATTTGTTCTTATTCAAAAAGTATAAGTCGAAAAAACTTGAAACTTTCACCAAATGTTTATATTGGAATCATCTATACGTAGTACAATTTTTGTAAACTTTAGACTTTTTTTGAGCTTTTAATAGACAATTGAAATTTTCAACTTTTCTTTGTTTTTTTTTCTGAAATGTGGATAAAAAAAATTTGACTGGACAAAAATTCTTGAAAATTCAATACAAGGTACCTAATATGTCGAACTTATCGGTATAAAAAAAAAAATTCAAAGCGTAATGCACAATTTTTTTTTTATAAGCATAAAAAGTTCATATTTTTACGAAATGTGTAGAAAATCGCGAAAATTTGAAGTTATTTTGCAGTTGAAAATTCATAAAATTTTAAGTATTCAAAACTAAGAATTGTAAATTCGCTACAAAGTTTGACATACGTTTTCCTTCAATTATCTGTAAAAAAATTTGCACTGGAATAAAATCAAAAATTTTTATGAGTGTTTGAAATTACAATTTTTTCACATAATCGCGTAAAATAACAATTTAGGCATCATTGATTTTTGATATTTGTTCTTATTCAAAAAGTATAGGTCGTAGAAACTTAAAACTTTTACAAAATGTTTAAATAGGCATTTTCTTTACATAGTTGTATTTTCAAAATATTTCGTTTATTTTTTAGCTATTTATAGGCATTTGAATAATTCGATTTTTCTTAGATTTTTTTTTATAAAAGTCGATAACAATTTTTTGGCCCTACCAAATCGCTTGAAAATTTAATAGAAGGTTTTGAATAAGTTGATCTAAGAGTGATTCAAAAATTATTCAAATACATAGGCACAATTTTTTTTTATAAGCAGTTGAAGTTCAAAAATCGACAAAATTTGTCAAAATCACGAATATTTGCAAATTATTTTGTAGTTGAAAATGTACAAAAATTTTTGTATTCAAAGATAAGAAATGAAAATATTATGTAATATCACAGCTGATAAAGATAATTAAATAGATTAAGTTTATTATAATATAATCAGTAGCTGACAGCAGCTGTTCTATACAAAATATTGGTAGATTGTAAACACAAGGTGTATAACCAGGGCCGTCCCGAAAAAATAACTATGGGGGGGTGTAGACTAACTAATTGCCAACTCGAGTCATAAAAATTGTCTCGCTTCGCTCGAATATTTTCATGTTATAATATACTTCATTATATCATTTTTTTAGATTCTGAGTGAAGCGAAGAATCTTATGGATTTACAATGATGTTTATTTTTTATTTTTTATTTTTTTCTGTAACCACTTTTTTGTATAGAAATCCTTGTCCAAAAGTTTCGTCCAGCAACTTTTTAGATTCGAAATTGAACTGAGATGGTACTTTGAAGAGGTCATTTTTCTTAAATCTCCATAGTTTTTCCAGTAATCAAGAATAACGATCGAAAAACGGTAAAATCGATAACAATCCGCCGTAAACGAGATTTTCACTGTTCAGATTTTAGGTATTTAGTCATAAATCGAAAAGTATTGAAGCTAGAAATTTGAAAATGTTATCCAATATCAAATACATACTTTTTTATATTGGACAACATTTTCAGAACAATTATAGCACTTTTGACTTAAATATAGAACTTTTAATTTACCAAATTAATATGAAAATTTAATATGACCTTACTCATATACCAACTAATTATTCTAACAAAAATTCAAAAATCGTGACTCAGGATTTTTTTTTATACACACTTTAATAAATTATTATACGACTTTTCACGATATTGTCACGATATTTCTTTTAAGTTTATTTCTAATGAAATATTGAGTATTTGTTAGAAAGTTCTGAAATTTTAATACAAGTTTACTCTTATACTAAGCTATCAATACCGAAAAAATATCAATAATCGTGACTCAAGATTTTTTTTCCAAGCATTTAAGTAAATTATTATTTATCAAATTATTGAAGTATAAATGAGTTATATCTAATTGAATATTTTATGAGGGTTTAATTACAAAAAAAACTCACCAAAAATTATACAAATAACCGTAAAATACGTAAACAGTATTTAAATAATAATATATAACACTGAAGCTTTGCTCGGAATCGTTTTATACTAAAGAAATGAGTCATCATTTCTTTAAAACTTAATACTTTCATCACCAATATCTTGTCCGAGGACCGAAGAGACGAAGGACGAACTTGTACCACCATCATCTCACTTACCAGCTTTTTTTTTTATTGTTTAAAACACATTTTTTAGTTTTATAAATTTGAAAAATAGTTATTATTCACTTTGGTATCAAATTAAAATAGTAGTACCTATAGTTACCAAAATATCTAAATATTGTAGGTATTAAGGTATTTATATTATTGTGCAATATAATAAATCTACATTTTAACCAAAGCTTTTATTTAAAACAAGGTATGTACAGTAAAATTATGATGGTCAGGTATTCAAATACAAATATTTTAATACACATTATACATACAAATATATATTATAAATGTACAAAACATAAACGATTTTTTTTTATATTTTAAACAAATGAACAGTTAAATACTTAAATCTCTATTCTGCGTTCTGTTACTTTTGTATTATTTTTATTTTAGTTATGAGTTAATACTATAATAATAATATTATAGTTATTATGTTATTTTTATAAAATTACAGGTAAAGTAGAAATATTTTTTTTTTTCATAGGAAAATACTTGAATATTCATAATTTTAGTGTGTAATATTAAATATAAATACTATTTATAGGTTAAATATTAAAATACTTAAAATATTATTAAATTGCCGACTCAATGTACCGATGAAGCTTTGTGACAACTGGGCCCCAACTAGAACGTCGTGGGGGGGGGTGTCCCACCCCCTACACCCCCTCTCGGGACGGCCCTGTGTATAACGTACCTTTACATGGTTGAATAGAACGTTACTAACTTCCAATTTCCAGTTATTTTAATGTGTGTATCAGTTCCATAAACATGCGGATTTTATATATTATTATTAATTATTAATATTTAAATAGACGTAGCCACGGAGCATTCAGCATATATTGTAAATAAATTACTAGAAGGGTAATTCAACATAACAATTTATTTAACAACGTACAAAAACATAAAATGCGACGATGCACCACTTAGGCTATATCGCAAAAGACTAACTGCTAATCCCGAGAGTAACTCTGACGGGGAATAAAAAGGTCCGCTAGTGTGACCAACCCACCAATTAATTAAGTTAACATATTCGTCCTTCCTGACTTTTGTTGATCGTCCTCGATTCAACAGTAACAAAAAAAAAATTATATAAACAACAACAAATAAAATAAACAATTAAGTGATAACATGTGATAACATTAGTTAACAAGTTAGGAACTATTGTTAAGCTTCAAAGTCTTGTAAGTATGCAGGTTGTCTGCGAATCCGCTTGGACTTTTCTCGTTCAACTGATTCCATTTCCTCCTGATCGGATACCCCATCTTCATCTGTCTCCTTTGGTCTGGATGTAAAACGCTTCAGGGCACTTATGTGTGCGGTAGTGGCATATAGTTGACCCTTTTCATGGTGCAAATCTGCCAGTTTATATGTATCTCCGGCACATACTGCTGTGATCACCATAGGGCCTCTATATTTTGGCTGAAGTTTGGTGGAAGTACCAGTTGCAACTGGGGCCCGCTTCAAGAAAACAACCTCTCCCACTGTTAGAATTTCTTCTTTACGATGTTGATCGTGGCGCGCCTTCCACTGTGCTTGTTTGAGGGTAATTCTTTCTCTTAACCCCTGCTGTACTGTCGCGGGTTGTTGATACACAGGTGTTAAATTGGTCATGGTGTCCAGTAAACCATCTTGGATGAGTGCGTCATACCCATAAACTGCATAGAATGGGCTCACTCCTGTGGTTTGATTGACTGCTGTATTGAGGGCTAGTTCGATTTCTTGAAGGTTCTTATCCCAAGTGGACTCGTTGTTCATCCCTGTAGTTATAACAGCCAGCAGCGTGGAGTTTACTCGGTCCACCTGCCCATTGGCTCGCGGGTGTCGCACTGATACGGCGTGGTGTAGAATACCGTTGGCTTCACAATACTGCTGGAAACACGCTGATTGGAAAGCAGTTCCTCGATCGGTAATTATGCGTTTCGGTAATCCAAACATTAACGCGAATGCCTTCATCTGCTTTACCACAGTCTTCGATTGAACAGTCTTTGAAGTGTATAATTTAACAAATTTGGTCAAATTGTCCACTAACACTAGAATATATGCATTGCCGTTATTGCTAAGTGGTAATGGACCCAGATGGTCAATGTTCACTGTCTCGAATGGACGAAGTCCAGGCGTAATGGGGTGCAGCATACCTGATTGCTTACCACGTCCCTTCTTGTAGGTAGCACACTCTGGGCACATACTGATGTGGAACTTGATGTACCTTTTCATTCGTGGAAAATAGTATCGCTCAGTTATGCGTGCTACTGTGCGATCAACAGAAAAATGCCCACTGAGGTCATGGAACTTCACTGCTAGACTCTTCCGCATGGTCTTGGGTACCACCCATAGGGTTCGAAGTCCAGAAACCGTTTGCACTTGTTTGTACAGTATACCATTAATTAATTTATAATTATCAGTCATACTCTTACTCGGAGTTGGTTGTCCCAGTGCAGTGATAATCCCGTTAAGTTCTGGATCAGTATGTTGCATTCCCTTGACATATTGTTCTTCGGTCATTATTGTATATACTTCAAGTCGGTTGGTGATTATGTTGTCGAGAATGTCTGAACTCTCCTCCGTAGGTGATCGGCTTAGGGCGTCTACGTGTGTCATCAACGTTCCGGCACGGTGTTTCACTTCTATATCAAACTCCTGCATCAAATCGAACCACCGTGTGATCTGAGGGTTGGTTGACTTTAGCCCGTTCATGTAAACAAGGGCCTGACAATCTGTAATGACTGTGACATGTATGCTAATGAGCCACGATCTCATTCGATCCAGAGACCACACAATGGCCATTAGCTCTAACTTGCTTGAGTGGTATTTCTGTTCAGCTTCACTGGTCTTTTTACTTATGCACTGTACTAGATGAAGATCCCCTGCTTCGTCCCGCTGCAGCAACATTCCAGCAAGACCTAGGCTAGATGCGTCGGTGTGCAACTCTGTAGGTCTAGTAGCGTCAAACAATTTTAACACAGGATCACTGAGCAGACTCTGTTTAATAAGTTCAAACGCGCGCTGCTCTACTGGTCCCCATGTGAACTTTACCTCTTTTCTTGTCAGTTCTGTGAGAGGTCGCGCCTTCACAGCAAACTTGGGCACAAAGCGACGGAAGAAGCTAGCCAACCCCATAAAACGGCGTACTTCATGTTCGTTCTGTGGTGCGGAGAAGTCACTGATTGCTTTAACTTTAATGGGGCCCGGGCGTATCCCTTCAGCTGACAATTCAAAACCCAGAAACTCAATACATTTTGCAGCAAATACACATTTACTAGGTCGTAGTGTTAAATTTGCAGATGCCAGCGCTTGGAGGACTTGATTCAATCGTTCTTTCATTTCTTCCCAACTTCGAGCAGGTATAAAGTAGTCATCAAAATAATTTAAGACCACTTTATTCTTCAGATGACCAATAGTACGGTCCATAACTTTGGCGAACGCGAATGGGGCGTTCTTCAACCCGAAAACCATACGCGTGAATTGCCCTGTTCCGTCTGGAGTAATGAAGCTGGTCAGTGGTTTGGCAGAGTCAGCTAATGGTATCTGCAAATACCCGTGGGCTAAGTCTAATACCGTGAAGATCGTATTACCAGCCATTTGTTCTAGTAGATCGTCAACATTAGGTAATGGGTAAACTTGCCTCACTGTCTGGTCATTTAACCGTCGGTAATCCACAACTAACCTGGATTCTCCAGACTTCTTTCGCACCAAGAGTACTGGTGCAGCATATGGTGAAGTTGATTCCTCGACTATACCATGGGTTTTCCACATCTGGACATGTCGCTGAATTTCCTCCCGCTCGTCTTTAGAAACTCGGTACGGCTTAGCAGCGAATGGTTCACACCCAGGTTTAAGCGTGATATCCATTTCACCTAGGTGTGTACACCCTAACTCGGCCATGGATAATGCAAAGCAGGTTCGATGTTCGTTTACCAAGTGAAGAAGTTCGTCTTGTTGCTCTGCGTCTAGTCCCTCGGGGCGTTGGATGTCATCAAATGTCAGCGGTCGTTCGTACGGTGTACCCTCGATCTGAGGTGCGGGCCTCACAGTAGTACGTCTCGCCAACATTTGATTTGCCTGTACTACAATGTCCTCGTCAGTACAGTTGCTAACCGGAACTTGCACTGTATGTCCGTTCACCATCGCCGTGACTAGGGTGACATGATTCGACTCTAGACATACGGTATCACGTATAGTTAACATATCCTCCTCGCTGTCGGCCGGTGCTGGGTCATTAACTGTAAAAGGGAACGCAGTAGTATTGTAAAAAGTAAGAGTTTTACCATACTTGATATATGATATCTCCGGTGCTTCGCACCATGGTCGCCCAATTAAGAAGTCATAGGGGTGACTGGCATCTGGCACGACGTACACGACGATATTATCAAGTGTAGCTTCATCAACTTCTACCGCGATTGTAACCTTGCCTATCACGGATGTTACGGCTGCTGTTCCAAAACCCACTATCGTTGAATTGTCTTTAGTCCATTTTAAGTCGTGACGGAGCGCCACACTTTCTCTCATGAGGCAGGCTGATGACCCTGAATCAATCAATGCTCTTAATTTAATACGGTGGTTTATGGTTACCAGTTTCTCGTGCAGAATCTGATCATCTCGAGCTGGGACATCGGCAGTACACTCCTCAGTCATACACGTTGGTCCAACTGAAGTGTAGTTGCATTCGCCACCGGTTCGAGTGTTTTCGGTACACGATTTATGATGACGTCCACCAAACCAATTACATGTCGCACACTTCGGCCTGTCTTTACGTTGAGATGGACAATCTCGCGACGTATGTCCGCGCAAACGACAGTTCCAACATTGCATATTTGCCACTCCGGACGTCGTCCCTTCAGTCGAGCTTTTCACATCTTTCACATAAAACTTGCTTCTGTTTTGGTTTGCAGTCGACTTATCACCACTTTTGTCGGGTTCCCTAGTAGCTACCGAACGCCAAGGTGGTTTTTCACTCACGTGTATATCGGCGCGTCCTTTCTGAAGTCTCTCGAACGCCATAATGTCTGATAGAAGCTCGTCGACGTCAGTATGCTTAGCTAAGGCGAGAGAGCGCGCTAACTCGTGTGATTTGAGCCCAAGAAGTACCTGCTCCTTAATATCATCAATCTCGAGGTTTACCGCTCTGCATCGCCTCACTTTATTGTGGAAATAGGTGGTCGTAGACTCGCCTTTATTTTGTATACGTGACTGCATTTGAGCGAAGCGTAGGGAGTAACTTGATGTGGTTCTGAAAGTTTTTTGAAACAGTATTTCGAAGACAGACCAGGACGTAATACAATCAGTCTGCCCCAACAGCCAGTCGCGAGCTGGACCCACCAAGTGGCGGCGGGCCATTTCTAATTTAAGTTCGACGGGCCAATGGTGCAGTGTTGCGGTGGTGTTCAAGCTGTTTAACCATGCGTCTGCTTCGCCACCGATCTCACACTCACCGTTGAAATCGATAATGGTATGTGCTAAGTCTGGCATGATCTGGACGTTATTAGAGACCGCGCTAGTTTTAGATCCTTGGATGGTATGGTTCACTAATATTTGTAATAGCGATTGCAACGTTACCTCACTGTTGCCGGTATTATTCAACGCGTTCTCGGTCGTGTCTGTCATTTTTTTTTTTTTTTTGTTTCAATCTTAATATTTTTGATCTTCGCGAAACACGCGAATTCGGACTTTTTTTTTTTTTTTTATCAAATCAGTATTTCTGATAACACAAATTTCAGAGACGTTTGGCGTGATATCACTAACGATAACTGTTCCGGATAGGAGCGTCTAAACACAGGAATGCACATTGTGCGTTGTGCGCATGCGCGGGATTTTTATCATTATTTTGGGCTGTTATCAATATATCATATCAAATCACACATTCACACACATAATATCACCAGTCACCACAGAACAATATCATATTATTACATTATGAATCAAAGTATTTTAAATTGAAACATTTACACTTTTCTTGGTCTTCAACACTCCCTGTCTGAAGGACATATTCACATTTATTGTTTACTTCATATTCTTTTAAATTCTAGGTTTTATTAAAATGTATATTATTAAAAATTATTGAAAGAATGTTTTTACTAAATAAATCATTATACTTACCAGATAAATTTAAAAAATGTATTATTCCTTTATCAATACACATTCCATGGTGATCATTTAAATGACTAATTAATAAAACTTTTTTAGAAAATACAAGATTTGGACATGAAATACATTTTGACGATTTTTGTTTTATTTCATTAAAAACATTGTGTTTACTTTTTAAATGCCTTGGTTGTGTGAATTTGGTGGAAAATTGACCATTACAAACATCACAGTTAAAGTCCATTTATAATTATTTTAATATAATTAAATGCAAATACTCAAAAACCAAAAAATCAGACAGAGTACATCACACTTTATATCTATCAAACAGCAATAACTGTTATAATATATGCTGAGTTGGCTTTATTGGACATGGAGTTTATTTATATTTACATTTTAACCAATTTAAACACATCACAAACCAATCTTTATCAATATCTTAACAAAGGTGATTTATTAAATATCTTATTAAGTATTAACAATAGGTACAATTCACAAATATTTGAAACTATAATGAAACTTATCTATGATATTACTTAAATAACATTATCTTAATAGTAAATACTTCTAATAAGATTTAAAGATTAACAATTTATACAGTATTAAACATAGTATAACACAGTATAAAATAATAATAACAATAATAATGCTTAATACTATGCGCTAACAACACTACTACTCCAAAAAAAAATTATTTTTTAAGTTGTGACGAAACTGAACATTCTGTTTTCATCTTTTTATTGTAGACAAACTTCTTTTTGAAGACCAAGAAAAATGTAAATGTTTCAATTTTAAATACTTTGATTCATAATGTAATAATATGATATTGTTCTGTGGTGATATTATGTGTGTGAATGTGTGATTTGATATGATATATTGATAACAGCATAAAATAATGATAAAAATCCCGCGCATGCGCACAACGCACAATGTGCATTCCTGTGTTTAGACGCTCCTTTCCGGATCTGGTATGTGGTATCACGGCGGTCGACACTTCTGCCTCTTTGGCGGACGACACTATGCCTACTCACTCTACAGTCACGGCGTATAACCTCACTTTTAGTTTTCACGACACGAGTCTTGACTATTTGCGTTTGTACGCACAATTTCACCGCACTATTGCACAACGTAAACGTGAATTTCGATCAAATGATCCCACTTCTGATTAATGTAAATAAATTACTAGAAGGGTAATTCAACATAACAATTTATTTAACAACGTACAAAAACATAAAATGCGACGATGCACCACTTAGGCTATATCGCAGAAGACTAACTGCTAATCCCGAGAGTAACTCTGACGGGGAATAAAAAGGTCCGCTAGTGTGACCAACCCACCAATTAATTAAGTTAACAATATGGACGGCGGGGTCGGGTGGTACCGTCAGGATAGTGCATTTAGGCAAATAATATGGTATTTACCTACCCTATCTATGCCCTATCTATGCACATCCTGGTTTGTCCAATGCTCACGAGCAGAAGTCACATGAATAGACAAATGTAAATTTAACCCAATCTAGGATATTAAAATAAAATATATATTACAATTAAGGCTGACATCTTCATCTTCGTTCAGAATCGTTTTTTTTTTTATAATATAAAATAATTCCAAAATCTATCCAATAA
This sequence comes from Therioaphis trifolii, assembly GCA_027580255.1. Lineage (NCBI taxonomy): Eukaryota > Metazoa > Arthropoda > Insecta > Hemiptera > Aphididae > Therioaphis > Therioaphis trifolii. The sequence continues at coordinate 144,855,700 of CM050404.1, read as the reverse complement.
TGCCTAATCTAGCAATGCATCTCGTGTATCCCACCCAAGTACTGTATCCTGTACTTAACTTACAATGATTTATCATTGCATTCAAATGTAAAGTACCATACAACTAAACTATCGTAAACCAGGTGATCCCATGATAGAAAGTGCTATACACTCCTCACCATTATCTTGTCCGAGGAGCGAAACGACGAAGGACGAACTTCCACCACCATTATCTTATCGGCTTTTTTTAGACTGTTTTTAGATTTTGAATGACGCAAAAGATCTTGTTTTTATAATGTTTATTATTTTATTAAATTTAACCATCTTTCGTAGGCCCTCCGTGCGTCATAGGCCCTAGGCACAGTGCCTACAGTGCCTAATGGTTAATACGGCCCTGCTAGAAAGGTGATATTACATTAAATATTAAATCATAAATAATTGAATATTAACCGTTTTTCAAGTTGTTTTAGGTGGGAAGGGTAACGTGCTGAATGTTCGATGAAAACTCCTACTACTTCAAGCCAGAAAATCGAGGAAATCACTTTTCACAACAATCTACATTCAATCTTCAAAGACATTCTGGATAGGTTATTAGCATAAAATAAGATGGGAATGAATAGAAATGCATAATGCAGTGAAAAGAACAAAATAAAATCGATTTATATTGAAAATTATTAAAAATCAAGTTTATACTTGAATATAACATGTATATACTGTTTAATTAATCGATGAGTATCATATATGGCAATAAATAAAAATAATAATGTTTTATTTTATTTCTATACCGGTAAAAAAAATCTTTACTGAGGACTATAAAATGATTAATAAATATTATAAATGTAAATAATCTGTCATACGATAAAAAAATTATATAACCATCTTTCAATAAAGTCTATTTAATATAATTGAACACTACATAAATAACCTAATAGTGTTTATAATATAACAAATAATTCATATTAGCATATTCATGTAAATAAATAAATATAATATCTATAATTACGTCGTGGTTAAAAACCCGTGGTCCCGTAGTCGTCATCGACCTCTTATTTTCCATCAATAGCTTACCCCTCCATTGTTTGAAAATCATCACAATAGATCAATATTAACATTATATTCATTATATTACTACATTATTTGGACGAACGCAATTGGAGCCACTATTCTTTAACCTAAAAAGATTTTCATCCGGTCGAATCGGGAAACAGGAGTGAAGAAAAATCGAGGAAAAAAGGCGAATTCATTATAAAAAGATCCAGAGATGGGGGGGAGGTTAAAACGAAAAGGGGAATAAAAAAAATCGTACCCCCCGTAATATCCCGGGCGTCAAGAATTTTTTTTTACTATATAAGATTCCTAATTAAATATAATATTACATATTTATAATTTATAAGTTATACTAATTAGTATACTTAATCGTAATTCAACTTAAAAATGTATAAAACAAAACATAACAATTTATTAATTGTTAATAATCAACATATTATAATAATGAAAGACATACACATTGTACCTACGTCCGTGATAATAATTAGATTTAAATATGAAATCAGTGTGACAAACTAATGTTAACTATATCATGAAACGTGCCAAAAAACACAAAATTGAAAAACATATAAATCTTTCAATATTTCAAAGTGAAATTTTCACGTGTGATATTTCATACTCATAACCCTACGTGTTTATATAGAAACGACGTTAAAGCCCGTGTAATTAAAGGACCCGTGCAGTACACGTGTAATTAGAGTCCATATACCCGTGTGCTCGTGTGAAATGCCCGTCTACCTACCCTGATCTCCTTCAGATCTAAAAGGGAGAGCCCAAAGTACATACCCTACATTATCCCTTTCCCTGTTATCATACAAATATATAAGTGAGATATTTAAAACGATGTATAATTTTTTTTTTAAAGTTTATCTATCGGATGATCAAAAATGCCATGAGACTACATTAACTCGGTGAAATAATACCACAAAAATAGTATTCCACACGTCAGTATTACATAGCAATATTATTTTATTTTATTATTATTTTTTTTTTTTACTTAAAGTTGATATAAACTACTGGACCTTAAACACACGGGTAATTTTAATACACGAGTAGATACAATTTTAACACACGTGTTTCTTAATACACGTACGTGTATACACGAACTTCAAAAATACATGTAATCAAATCATAGGCAGTGGCGTATTTAGAATAACCCCTGCTTTCGGGCGGCGGACCGATAACAGAGAATCAGTCACTGTAGGTAAACAGTGGTGCCATGTATAGGGAAAAAAAGTGTTTTCGTTTGTACTTGCGATTGACTATGAACTATGAAATATGAATTATTGTCCTGTCAAAAATAAAGTACTCATCCAAAATTGAAATTACGCGTTTTTCGATAAAATAGAGTTTAAACCAGGCATGTAACCAATATTTTATTATTGGGGGTTGGATACATAACATTTTTACACGGTTAATGTACAAAAAAAAATAATGATTTGATATTTTGATATGCTGGTTCGGAAAAAAAATGGATAAATGCCGGTTTATAACATAGCTATATTTTATGGGGGATGGGGTCAGTCTTCCCGAATTTGATAAGAGCGAACATAACCTAAAAAAAAAAAATGTAATTCCAACCATCTCGTACCAACAATCGAACATGAACGAAAATCCGAAGTCCGTATCGAAATGTAAATGAGGCCAAACTGAGTTTTCCATAAACTTCTATAGAGAAATTTATTTTCTATATCCTAAAACCCTGTTTAGTTAGATTTTAATCGGAGTAGTTAGCATTTATATACTATTTATAAGTTCACTGATCACTCACTACACGAGTTCACGACACGTTTACTTAATTGTTAACGATTACTTTTTGTAGTTTATACTTCCAGGTGTTCGATTTTATATTATTCTTACGATATTATGCATATTTATTATGTTTATTTTCTTTAAAATTAATTAATTTATTTTCTTGTTAAAGATTGTCATGTTATTAACCAAAAATATGTATAGATTTCAAAAATAAATTACAAATGTATTGATATGTACATATGCAAGACTATATTACATTAATACTTGGTAGGTAGTATATTTAAATACAAGTTTTATTTTTTAGGAGATGATTTCATAGAAAAATTTAAATTACAGGTACCTACCTGAAAGCACATTGACCTTGCAGTGGATAACGTAAAATCATGATGGTGTGTGAGAAAGTTTTATATATTTACTTTACTTTATTGTTGGTAGATTTTTTCTGTCGAGAAGACTTAATGATGACCATGTACAGAATGAAAATGTAAGTGTCTCTTACAGGTTATAGAAGTGCTAACTTAATTAAAAACTATATTAATCTATTTCTTTAATACAGTTATTTTTATATTAGGGATGATCTAAGCATTAAGAAAACGGTTGCATTGAATTATATAAAAGCTACAATAATGATTGAATCTTATAATGAGAGCAAAATGATTAACATGAATTGATGGTAAAATACTTCTTGAATTTATTACTATTATCTGAAATTAATATTAATAACTTTATCTAATACTTATGATAAATTAATTGGGGTGATTATAATTATTTTAGTTAAAATATGTATTTACTATAATGTTTGAGTTACCTATTACAATTAATTAATAATTATAATATTTAATTATGATTAAAAAGGGAGTAATTTTATAATATATTTCATTCATTTTGAGTTACTCAATATGAATATAACAATAAAAATTAAAAACACTCGCAATGGATTAAAATAATCCAGTTATTTTACTTTTTTTTATACATGTTTAAAGAATAATAATTTTTAATTAAAAATTCATCTGAAAATGTGTCTCCCAGACTTATATTTTAATTTTATTTTATTGAGTTAAGGTATATAATATTAAGTTCACTCTAACAGTTATTAAATAAATAAGTATTATTTCTGTATATGAAATAACTAATATACCAAAAATATGAATAGAAACAAATTAGGAGGAAACCAAGTGATATTAATATTAGTTGGGTCAGTGATTAGTCTATTAGTTATTATTACACAATTAATTCAGAGTGACTAAGGTTAGGTTATTAAAAGTGAATCACGAGTAACTTTATGTTATAAAACTAATTATTATTAAAAAAAATTCCAAACTATGTATTCAGATTAAACATATGAATGAGAATTTAGTTGTTTTACTTTCTAGAATATTGTAACCTTAAGTGCTTAAATTCTGCTCATTTACTAAAGATCTCATGATGTTTCTTATGTTCTTGGGACTTAAATAAAGAAACTAGTTCATTATCAGTATAGTTAATAATGTAGATATTGATGAGAACTTAATATAACTCTTACTTACATTGTAAATTAACTGAGAGTAAAATATGAATTATGATATTATCTCATTTATTGATTTACATATCATTAATGATAATTGATTAACTTTCAAAATAATATAGACTTATAATTTGTAACATTGAAAAACAAGTACTTAGTAATTAATAAAATCAATTTTTCTCAGTAAGTATATTTTTTTCTAATTAAAATACATTTTTACCGTTACTAATTTTTGTACATTGACTGAATTAGTTATGTGTTCAATTTTTTTTAGCATCATACTTTATTGATAAATTGTTTATTCTCTAGTATATATTTTGATTAAAATTGATTGATGTAATATTAATTGCTAAATTATGACATTGCAAGTTTATAATTTAAAGATTTTAATTTCTTAGTGTTACAATTCAAAATGTTATCATTTTTTAATTTCCAACACATTTAAATAATTCCAAACATTTTAAGTAAAGTCTAATGCTATATATGAGTGATGTTAATACTAATGTAAAATAAATATTTTTTTAATAATAACTAACATATTTATATGTTTAATTAATCTATACAATTAAAATATAAATATTACTTTTTTCAGAAGAACAATTACATTATTATTTGACCAGAACATAAACATAATGATATAGAAATAACTAAAAAACTAAAATTTAACATGCTTATCTAAATATATACACTGTACAGACATTTTTCTTGCAAATATATTATAAATTAATATTTTAATACTATTGCATTTTATGTAGGGGCCCTATTATTGGATTAAATAGCTTGGCATGATGTTATAAGAAGTACCCATCTACTTGTCAAAATACATTTAGACAAATTCAACATGTAATAAATTACTATATGACATAAACCACCAAAAATGAAAGATTCAAAGTCATTTAAAATTATTTCACTGAATTCTTAATTGACATGCAAATACATTTATGAAGAATAATGACACATATGACATTGATGATGAAAATAGGTTGTACTCTCTTGAATATAATATTTAGTTTTATTAAATGAATAATAATATATGATATAATTAATATATTATATATGTAGTATGTATTATATTTTTTCATATTCTTATGTAATTGTGTTTACAATTATAATACTCTATATTATTAACTAAAACATATTTATTATTAGTTCTGAGTTATAACCATTATTTTTAACAGATGAGAGTCATATTGCTGATTTTAAAAATCTTTCGAACGTGTGTTTTACCCAATAAACATGAACTTTGTTGTGTTAAGATATGAAGCTGTTTTGATGACACAATTATGCAATGCTTAAGTTTTGCAGTGCACAGTTTCAAATATGGTGTTTTAAGTTTTGTTGAAGTCTATACAATCTTTAAAAAAATGTGACTGTATTTTCATTCACTTATTTGAAATTTGTCACATCCTCTGTGCCCTCTGTTTTGTATGCATGATGGTTTTAGGGCCATCATGCAATATGTTAATTTATTTCCTGGAGTGGAGCGAGGAATGAGAAATGTTTTGATTGGTTATATTGAACGTTATTGGTTTTTTCAGGTTAAGCCAGAGTTCTTCAGTGTTTTCGGAGAAGACTTTCGAACCAACAACTTCCTTGAATCATTCCATTCGTTGTTATTAACGCAAATGGGACGACATCCAAATATCTGGGATTTTCTGCGTGAGTCAAAGAATGTCTGATGTGTTTATGTGTTGCATTTTTGTCCTAAATGTTTGTGATAATATTTGTTAAGATTTAGATGGCCAATGGTGTGTAAAAGATGAGTAAGTAAATATTTGTATATTTTTATTTCAATGAAGAATTATGTATGCTTTACGTGAATGCGATGCGTGTCATGTCCTTTGTAAAATTGCTTAATGTATGCTTGTGTATTGTGATCTTTGTTTATTATATTTATAATATGTAGTTATATTAATTAGTAAATATAGTTAAAAATTTGAAAATGTATATAAAAATCTCAGAAATAACTTGAAACATTCTATAAAGATAATTTTTTACATCTAATAACTAATGTATTTATTTTTTTTTTATTTAAAAAGCCATATGATAGATTCCCAACTCATGTAAGGTTATAACAACTTAAATCTTTATTTATTATACTTCATTACTTTGCTTTGGATTTTACATTATGCTTGTGAAATAAATACTATGGTAATTGTTGTGATTAATTACTTCATATTTGATTCATTTCTTATTAATTGACCTTCACTAATGTGTTTTATTTTCTTTCAGGGAGGTTAACTTACATTGAAAATCAGTGTTCAGTAGAGTTCAGTCAAGTTCGGAATAATCTCACGGTTAGTTATTACTTAACTTATTTTTATGAATAAAAATTATAATGTTACGTATTAAATTTTATAGGTTAGAGATGTTACTTCAAGATCTGAACGAGTCAATGCCACCTTTCAAATCGCCCAGAATGTCCAAAGACTTAATGAGCATCAAGACGTCTTGAGGTTTTTGCGCAGTGTTGGTCACTTCAATGATGGATACGTTCAGAGAGAAACCGGAGAATATGGTCAGCATTGAAGACAGCCGTTAAATTATTATTTTATATTCTTTTTTTGTTTTATTTTTTTGTTTGTTGTAAAGATTTATGTTGTGAACGCTAACTTAGGTAAAATAATAAAATTAAATAACCCAATAATTTTTTAAAGTAAAGGTAATAAACACTAATATAACTAACAATAATATTAAACAGCATCTCAGAATTCTATAAATTACTATTAGTGTGACCAATTCTTTTAATACTTCAAAAACACTTCCAATTTTCAAATTATTCTGTTATAAGTATTTTGTAGGTATGTAGATTTTCCTAAAAAAAAAAAAAAACACCTATGAATTCATATTTCTAATGAAATTAATAAAAAAATACAGTTTTCCACAATCCTATTTTATACTCGATATTGGTTCTCATTTTTTAGTAAAATTATTTTCTGTCATGAAATTTTCTTTTTTTTTTTGTCATTTTTATTTAATTTGTACAATCTGTAAAAAATATATTTCCAATAAGCACAATGAAGGAATACATAGATAGGTCATGATTGGCTTGATTGAAGCTGTCACGAAATAAAAAAAAAAAATTAATCTACACATGAATACAATATTCTAAGGATAGGACCGTTAATTTTTTTATTTTACCTTTGTATATGTTCACGCTCACAAGCGATTATATTTTAGTAGTTATTATATTATATTATTATTTTAGTAATTGTTGGTTTATCTAGTCGCTAGATCAGTGCCATCGGATATACAATGTTTATTTGCAATGTTCAATATTGCATATTGTGAGTGTGCCAGATCAACATGTTGTTTTTTTATTGTAACATTAACATTATTATATTATACGGATCTGGGCACCACATGGCATCATAATCATAGTTAAGGTACGTGGTGCATCACATGGTTATTATTATTAAAGTATTATTTGTGGTTATATTATTATATATTGTTATTCATTGTTTATTATTATATATTGTTATGAGAGCCATCTGAGGCATTAAAGATTAATAATAGTATGTGTAAAAACACTATTTAAATTAAAATTCTTTATTATTATGTTAATTAGACTTACAGTCAATATATTTTGTTATTACAATATTTAATATTATTTAATTGTGTGATTTTTTTATTATTATTATTTAATTATACAGTCCACTCAATCACAATTATTTTATGTTTTATTCTTATTGGAGTTACCCTTAATTATATTAATATTATATAATAGGCAACGCCCCGTCAGTATATTTATAATTTATTTATGTATATGTAAACTAAACCCACCTTGTAATTAAAATTCTATATATTATTACTAAATAAATTAAATTCTGATATTTAATATATGTACATTGTATGTTTTGTTATCTATTGTCATAATACAAATTTAAAGTTGAATTGCATATCTATTTACTTACTAGTCCCATAGGAATAAATATAATTTCAATTGTATTATTACCAAATCATTTGTATTTGTGTTCATCATAAGGCTTTCTCTTCTAAATTTTAGACTACCATATGAAATCTGATTTTATAAGTATATGTAAGTACTTTATTGAGGAATACTATTTCTATAAGTTTATGTTTTTGTGTTATAAACAAGAAATCAAGATGTATTATGTTGAGATAAAGTACATTGTAGACTTGAAGTAAGTCATGAGTTATTTTCTTTATTGAAATGACAAATAGTCAAATAGAAATGACAATAGTGCAATAGTTATTGGAATCAAAATATCTCTGTCATGAACCTTTTAATTCCCTTTTAGATTTACTATTTCTTGAGAAGTGGATAATAATATTGCTACAATGATAGAAGTCCTCTGCCTTACTTATTACCTTTACCTATTACTACCTCAGGTGTTTTCTGTCTTAAAATATTTAATAAATTATTATTTTGTTGTATTATTTATGGAATTTCAACTTCTGAGTTTTTATTTTAAATCTTAATTAAAAAACTTTTGTGGTAATAGTTATTGTTTTGTTTCATATTAGTTAAAATTAATTTTCATTTTAAATCATAAAAATAAAATATGTCTCCATATAATAAAATAAACAATAATTCTAAATCAATTTCTCTATTTTATTGTTTTAAAATTTATTTGAATTGTTTTTAACAAAGTACAATGCGTTTAAAACAAATGTGCTTAATACAGGTTTTAAACATGTTAAAAACACATTGTTTGAAACAACTTTTTTAAAACATACAGTATAAGACGACATAGCAAAACCCAATAAGAATTAAAATACTGAAAAAATGTAGGTACATATTATAAATTTAAATTTATTCACAAACTGTATGAATTACCAAATTATAACAAGAGTATCTGAAAAACAGTCATTAGAATGCAGCATCTTGAACAGTTCACTAATAGTATTAAATGCAAAATGTACTATTACTTTTTTTCCTGAATCAATATTTTGCGATTTTTTTCAACATTACATTTCTAATAATCGAGTTATTCTAAAAGTTTCACTTATAATTAGAAGGATTAATTTAGTTTGATTTAAAAAACCGATGAAATGAATATTAAAATTGCTTGGTGCATACTGCTTGCATTTCTAATTGTTGAGAGCAGATGTTGCGACTAGGGCATTATGTCGCATAGTAGTTAGTAAAAAAGGGTCCTTTAAATATTTGTAAACACTACATTTAATATTTTTATAAAATATGAAATACTTCAATGAGAAATTATTATACATAATATAACAGTATGATGATTATAAAATAAATGTATGTGATTTTGAAGAAATGATTCTCAAAAATTAGTGGTTAGTCAGTTTTCAAATAATCTAAATTATTATTTATTGTAACTACAGATCACGATTTACGGTCTACAATCTAAATATGAGGGAAGTTGAGGGGAACAGTTCGTAAATGTCCTTTGTCTTCCATCATACTTTTTAGTTACCTACTACTTTGTTATTCGTAATTCAATTATAAATATATGGTTATTAACAAACATAGTGATTTAACTTTGAACTATGATACAAAATCAGATTGTAGTTGTAAAAATAAACCACTATGCAGCGTTAATCAGGTATTTTCATCAAGAATCCTTGTTTTCCACACCCTATTTAAGATACATTGGTGTCAATTTCGAATTAATTTCGAATTCAGTTCCTGATTTTTACTTCTGTATACCTAATTATAATTTATATACATAACAAAAAAACGTATGTTAATCGTCTTTCTCAAAGCGGCGAGTTATATAATTTTTTACTTCTAATAATGTGGATGAGAACCCAATCCACATATCAAATATCGTACATTGTCATAAATGGTAAGTAAAACTTTTTTACTTACCATTTAATGGTTACATGTTTAAAAATAATTTTTGGAATGGCCTATGCTGAAATTAAATTTCAGCGGGGCCCATATCATTTCATATACATTTACAATATTTTTTGTGGTTTTCACAGGCTTAACTCGTAAATGAGCTTTTCTAAATCTAAAACTTTATCATTTCCCTTCGTATTTATTGGAACTATGAATATTATTTTATTGGAAATTGGAATAAATATTATTTTATAATTGAAAAGTATAAAATCATAATGTATAGAAAAACACGAAAAAAGGAATTTCAAACGTAACATTTTAGATTTTGAACAAAGTGAAGACTGTATTGATTTTACTCTGATGAGTGATTTTTTTTTTTTTGTGTCTGTGTACATTATAACTAGTATTATAATACTTCGATTTTGAACTTGAAAAGTTTTCAAATGCGACGGGAAAAACAAAAAACAAAAAATGAGGAAAAAACGGTAATTTTTTGCAAAACAGTTTTCGACAAAATCAATTTTTTTATTTAGCTGTTACTCGAAAACCAAAAATCGTAGATACTTGAAATTATCACCAAATTTTTATGTTAGAATCATCTATAGGTACGTGCAGTGGCGGATTTAAGGGTTCACATAAAGTCAGCAAATCCATAAGAGGTCCCTTCTACAAACTGACTTAGCCCTATTTTCAAAAAAAAAAAAAAGTATTCTGAATTTAGTTCATACTGTTTGAAAAGAACATGGACTATGAAGTATTTTAAAGAATAAGTTATTAGTTTGATCTTATAGATTCTAAGTGAAAAGGACTTTATGGTTTTAGAATGATGTTCAATTTTTTTTTCTGTAAACACTTTCGTTTATAAATCCTGGTCCAAAAGTTTTCTTCCAGCAACTTTTTAGATTCGAAATCAGACTGAGGTGGTATCTACTTAAGAGAGGTCATTTTTTTTAAATCTCCATAGTTTTTCCATAAATTAGGAAAAACTGAGTAAAAATGGTAAAAATCCGCCGTAGACGATGTTTTCACTTTTCAGATTTTAGTTATTTAGTCATAACTCGAAAAGTATTGGGGATAGAAATTTGAAAATGTTCAATACAATCTGAAAATTTTTGGACTAAACACAGAACTTCGAATTTACCTAATTTTTTGATAGTCTATTTGTAATAACATTTTTAATATTTGACAAAAAGTTCTGAAAATGTAATATGACCTTACTCATATACTTACCTAACTATCATGAAAAAAAAATCAAAAATCGTGAATTAGGATTTTTTTTTAAACACGTTTTAATAAATTCATATACGAGTAAATTCGTATACGAAAATCGACTGTTTTTACGTACATTTTCGACTTCAAATGTGTATAAAACTTTTTTTCTAAATCCGATCACTTTGAAACTTGAAGCATAAATATAAAACAAGTTTTGAATCTTTTGGTAACAGAAATTTTCTACCGAGTTAAGAATTCAATATTTCATAAGGGTTTAATTACAAAAAAACTCACCAAAAATTACGTAAATACTGAACAGTTTGTATAAATAATAGTTATTATACTGAAGCTTTGCTCAGAATCGTTTTATAGTTTATACTATAAAGAGACGAGGCATCATTTTTTAAAACTTAACTTAATACACTCATCAGTCATCACCATTACATTGTCCGAGGACCGAAAGAACAATAAGGACGAACTTGTACCACCATCATCTCACTTACCAGTTTTTACTTTGTTAAATTAAAATTTACTTTATTTAATTACAGTTTATAAGATTTTCTACTTTTGAAGTATCCTTATATATTTAAATAATTTTCTTAATAAAAAATATGTAAATTATATTCCAGTTTACAATATACAATTTTTTTTGTCAAAATTAAACAAAAAAAAATCTAAATTATAATTTATATGGGCCAAGGGCCTCGTCGGAATTTGCCGACTATACTACCGTTAAATCCGCCACTGTATACGTGGTACAATTTTTAAATGAATTGTACGAGTGCAAAATTAAATTAATATTAACTATAGGCATGTCAAAAGTATCAAAATCAAACAATTTAATTGTTGGTGGTCATAACACGTGAAATGACGATCGCATAAGGGCAAAAAAAAAAATTTTCAACTAAAGTTTAAACTATTTACGTAATATTTGTAGTTAGTATTGATAATCAACAATAGTTATTATTGATAAGCGTTAGTTAGGTTTTTAGCAATTTCAATTTCAGATGTTTGTATTGCAAGATGGGCAGTAGTGGCTAGGTGGAAAGAACTTTAGGATTCTAAGGTTGGCGTAACTGATCTCAAGAAAAAACATTTTCTGCCAGACTGCCCCAGGCCCTATTTTATGGTACATTTTTAACTGTACCGTATTTTTTTTTAATAAACCTAACACACTCGCTCGGTTTTATTTACATTAGTCATATGGACGGTGAGCGTTCCAGGTATTATAATATAGTTCAATGGCTATAACATAATATTATATTATATCATTGATTAATGAATCATTAATCAATGATTATATGTATAATATTGTATATTATTACAGTATACAATAATTGTAAATATACACGCCTGCCGTAAAGACGGGCTACATCACTGCGACATGTTTCCACGCTTCTTATAATGCTAGCATTATAGGCAGTTCTTGTCTATTAGTATAAGGTCTATGCCTCTATGGGGTCATGAAGCACATGCTCGGCGATAAGCGGCCCGCCACGCTGGTGCTCGACGTCGAGCTCGTCGGGTACATGGACCGGTGAGTGTGAAAAAGAAATCTTCTCTGGACAGGTGGACATATTTTTTTTTCTCTTAGATACTACATGTTGAGGCGTAAGGTGGCCACGGACTCGACGGCCTTTTTCGTGCCCACCGTCGGGACACCCGTCCGGAAGGTGTTCGACGTGGTCAACCGGAAGGTCGCCAAGCGGGGAATAAAACTCCCCGACGGGCGGCCGCGGACGGTCAGCGGCACGTTACTCCGCAAGTACGTGGAGACGGCTACTGCGAAACACGGCACCGAGGTAGCCGCCGACGTAGCCGCTAGACTACAGCACACGGAGGAAACGGCCAAGCGGCATTACGTCGTCGAGTCTACCGAGGCCGTCAGGCGCCAGCAGCGATCACTGGCACTGGTCACCGGTGCCATTTGGACCGAGTCCGACGTGCTCGGCAGGTGAGTACGCCCGGAAACCAATACGCGATTTCGCAGTGCAATCAAACATTCGATATCTTCCCGTAGCATGCACATGTACACCGAGGAAGACATGGCGTCCAAGTCGGACCTTCAGCGGACGGTCCGAAAATCGAAGCCCGACGTCGTCATAACAGACGCTTCGTTTGAAAGGATAAGTCGGGCTTGGCGATTAGCGAGAAGCTCTTAGTTTTGGTCGGTGAGATCTTCAAGGCTGCTCGTGGAGTAGGCCTATCGGGGATACCACGTTAAAAAAAACGCACCGACCGCTGTACCTCTTGGGTGGTGTGGAAATCAGCGTAGAAGCATTATGCTCGGAAATGCTGTTATAAAAATGTAATTTCTGAAAAGAATTTTTTATCTTATTTAATATTATGTCTTTTTTTAATTTATACATTATTTATTATTTATTAATAAATAATAAATACTATATATTCATTATTATGTTTTGATTGAAAATATTTTTAAAATATGTTAAGTATTTAAAATAAATACACTAAACAGCTGTTATAAAATTGTAATTTCTAAAAAGAATTTTAAATTTTATTTTAATTTACAGTCAATGTTATTGAAGGGTCCAGTGCAACAACCTGGTATTTCCACATTTAGAAATTGAAGATGTGAGGGCAACAACAAGACATCACCATATTTTGGACAAATTCATGTTTGGATGAATATTGTTTTGGTATATAAAATATAATTTATTAATTAATTAACATTATTTTTCAAATGCTTTTCAAGTTTAGACTTTTATACTTTTAATAATCAAACAAAATATCAAATAAGACAAGTATTTAAAATAAATAAATTTAAATGCTGTTATAAAAATGTTATTTCTAAAAAAAATTTTTCATGTTATTTAATATTATGTTTAGGAGGTTTTTTTTATATTTACACATTATTATTTATTTATTAATAAATAATAAATACTATATATTCATTATAATGTTTTGACTACAAATATTTTTAAAATATGTTGAGTTTTCAAAATAAATACATTTATATGCTGTTATAAAAATGTAATTTCTAAAAAGTATTTTTTATGTTATTTAATATTATGTCATTTTTTAATTTATTCATCATTATTTCTTTATTAATAAATAATTAATACTATGTATTTATTATTATGTTTTGACTGCAAATATTTTTAAAATATGTTAATTATTTAAAATAAACACATTCAAATGCTGTTATAAAATTGTAATTTCTAAAACGAATTTTTCATGTTATTTTATATTATGTTTAGGAGGTTCCTTTTTTAATTTATAGAATGTAATTTATTTATTAATTAATAATACATACTATATATTTATTATTATGTTTTGACTGCAAATATTTTTAAAATATGTTAAGTATTTTAAATAAATAAATTTAAATGCTGTTTTAAAAATGTAATTTCGATAAAGAATTTTTTATATTATTTAATATTATGTTAAGGGAGTTCCTTTTTTAGTTCATACATTATTATTTATTTGCTAATAAATAATTAATACTATATATGTATTATTATGTTTTCACTTCTAATACGTTTAAAGATGTTTTTGATTTTTAATATATTTTCTAGAAGATAGAAAACAATAAAAAAAAGTTAATTATTTAAAAAAAAATGTATTGCCTTTTGTATTTATCATATATTTCCCTTAAAAATAAACAATTTTTTACATTGATATAAGTTAGAATACATTTAACATATTGATAACATTATTTTTATTTATAAAAAGTATGTATATAATTTTTAAGTACAAGAATAAGACATCTCCATGTTTTAGTTTTTGGTTTTGAGATCATAAAAAATTAATTTTGAAAAAATGTCACTTACTTATATTTATAAAATATAACTATACATCTAACTACCTATGTATTTTTTAAATTAAAACAACTTTATATTTATTTTTAAAACAGTTTAAAGTGCCTCCTGAAAAACTGTATAAAATGGAGATATCTTGTTGTTGCTCCCACGTCTTCAATTATATGTGCGAGTTATGACAGTTTAAGAGATATGATGAATATTGAAGACGTTGAAAAAAAAAAAAAAATTCAATTAGTCGCGGATACTCGACTACCGTTTTTGTCAAGCCTGTTAACCGACGGTCGGGATCCGGTAACACCTTGCCACACAACAGTTGGCTTGATGCATTAAATTCGCAGAGTGAAATTAGCCGTGACGCTGCGACAATCACGTGAGATAAGCCTTTGTCCGGCCGTGACAAGCCATTGTTCAGTCGTGGCTGAGCGACTGATTTTTAGTCAAACCGCGTATAGTCGCGGAACCTCGACTGTCAACAGCCGCCGAGGTTTCAAAACGAGGTGGAAAAAAAATGCGACCCGTGCACAATACGACTCCATGACGGCAATTTTAATCGATTCAAAATTTCGATTCATTTTAAAGAATCGCCCGTCACTACTTCTGGGATTCTCGTCACCACTGTAGATGTTTTTCCGTGGTTCTCTTGCTGTTGGTCGCTTTGGTCGTCTGGGGACTACCAATATTTCACGACGACAGAGGTGTTTAAGAATTGCCTGACAAAGTGAATGAGTCAGAGAGAAAATGATGAGAAAGTAAGTGTTGTACGTATTTTTTGGTCCTGAAAAGGACCGTTTTACGATTACTGATTAGGAATGCCACTAGTTATGTCTGACGACCCAGCTGGGTTAATCCTTGTCAAAGCTGTTTTGTAGACAACTTTTCGTAGCTCGTTTTTGCTCATCACACATAACGGTTTATCTTCAGATATTGCCTTTTTTTGCCGGATTCTCAATCTCAGCCAATTTATCAGTGACGTATATTAGAGCCTGCGACATACTGCTGATCTCCATCTCGTATGGGATATACAGGCGCAATGATTTTCCAGTCACACTGCTCCAGTCAACTGGTTGGGGTTCCACATGGATACCTCTGGCACTGTTCACAGATTTCACCCACGAAATGATGGCCAATGTCTTTGCCCTGTCTTCCATTTTTTTCTAGTGATTCTCTGGTGCTATCACTTTGACTAGTCTGACCGATGACAGTCCTCTGGATAATATTTCATCGTCATACTAATCGGTTTGGACATCAACAAGTCGTTTTCGATTTTCGGATGCAAGTCTCATGGCATGTTCCATGTTCACGGTATGGTCAGCCATGTTTGGTTTATTGATCGGACCACAATCGGAGCACTCGTATTCGTGCATATCCACCATCAAATCTCTTGACGATCCGGGATGTTAAGTAACTGGATAAATCCTTGATAACTGGCTGCTGATAGATGACGGCGAATGCTCGAAGTGAAGTCTTGTCTTGTGCGGTAGGTGCAAGGAAAACTTCGGAACTGATTTGTTCATTCGGATACTGCCAGTATTTATACAGAAAATACAATCAGAAAAAAAAACAACAGGTGGTTTTGTAAGTATTTATATACGATAAAACGACACCTTTCTAACACGATCTTCGAGAAAACCAGACGTTTTATTGTAGCAAAACGATGCGTTTCCTGGTCGGTACGGCGGACGAAATATATACCACGTCCGACTAGATAAAAGCATTAATCACTCTCAAGCCTCCATTCAATCAAGGAATTCTAACTGCCGTCGAACATGGAAGATGCCAAAAGATGCATCCGAAAATCGTAAGAGACTTGTGGATGTCAAAAGCAATTGGAACGACGATGAAACATTATGCAGAGGACTCTCATCGGTCAGACTAGTCAAAGTGATATCACTAGAGTATTACTTAAAACGAATGGAAGACAGGGCAAAGACATTGGCCATCATTTCGTGGGTGAAATCTGTGAACAGTGTCAGAGGTATCCAGGTGGAACCCCAACCAGTTGACTGGAGCAGTGTGACGGGAAATACATTGCACCTGTATATTCCAGAGGAGATCAGCAGTATGTCACAGGCTCTTAAGTACGTCTCTGATAAATTGGCTGAGATTGAGAATCCGGCAAAAAAGGCGAAATCCGAAGATAAACCTTTGTATATAGTATATGATGAGCAAAAACGAGATACGAAAAGTTGTCTACAAAACAGCTTTGACAAGGATTAACCAGCTGGATCGTCAGACATAACCAGTGGCATTCCTAATCGTAAAACGGTCCTTTTCAGGACCAATAAATACGTACAACTCTTATTTTCTCTCCGACTCATTCACTTTGTCAGGTAATTCTTAAACACCTCTGTCGTCGTAAAATATTGGTAGTCCCCAGATGACCAAAGCGACCAACAGCAAGAGAACCACGGAAAAACATCTACAGTGGTGACGACAATCCCAGAAGTAGTGACGGGCGATTCTTTAAAATGAATCGAAATTTTGAATCGATTAAAATTGCCGTCATGGAGTCGTATTGTGCACGGGTCGCATTTTTTTTTCCACCTCAGCGGCTGTTGACAGTCGAGGTTCCGCGACTATACGCGGTTTAATAAATACATTTAAATGCTGTTATCAAAATGTTATTTCTAAAAAGAATTTTTAATGTTATTTTATATTATGTTTAGGAGGTTCCTTTTTTAATTTATAGAATATAATTTATTTATTAATAAATAATAAATACTATATAATATTTATTATTATGTTTTGACTGCAAATATTTTTAAAATATGTTAAGTATTTAAAATAAATATATTTAAATGCTGTTTTAAAAATGTAATTTCTATAAAGAATTTTTTATATTATTTAATATTATGTTAAGGGAGTTCCTTTTTTAATTTATACATTATTATTTATTATGCGCGGACGCCCAACCCAACTCCCGCTTTATGGAGGAGGGTTGCGCTATATATATCAATCGGACAGTAATAATATATTTGATTCATACGGAAAGAAGGACCTGGATATCTGGTTGCAAATTAATTTATTTTTTATATCGAACTTACGAGTTGTTTTACGCAAAAACGGTCGGGCGTACGCCGATCGTTCATATAGGTAAAAACGTTCCTTGACCGTGTCTCCATCAGGTCTGTGTGTTTTCCGGTCGGATTTATCAAATTACATTTTTTAGAAATTACGTAAATTGTCGTATATCGACATATGGTGTCCTTTCATACACTTTTTTACACATCTTTCATACACTTTTCCGTTGGGGGATAATATTATTATCCCCCAACTCGCTAGCACCCCCGTAGTTGCGCCACTGTGTAACATGCATATTATTATTATTATTACTAAATAATATTAATACGCATTTTTTCGAGAGCCAAGCACATTTAAAGATGTAACATGATCACGCACTGGCCAACACTCCCGTTAAGGTCTTCCAAAAACGCACAATAATCTATTTTGTATAAAAATAACTAAGTGTACGGGGCAAAAGGCTAAGATAGGCTTTACTCGGAATCACAGATGCAATCGATTAAACAGCTAATAATAAGCAACACTCGGGATACGGGAAGGACCATCCGCCCTTCACACACGGAGAAGTTGCCAGTTCAGCCATTAACAAAAATAACCAGTAGGCAATTAAGAAAACAGCTTATGACGCACATGGACTTCGCCATAGGGGAATGGGCACTCCGGCTGCCCATATAACCGCCTCCGGGAGACCCCGGACGGGAGACGTGTCTAGCCATTCGAAGCCCTTCGGAGTTCTGTCTTGATATTGTTAATCGCGACTAAGTTATAATTTGTAATTTTACCTTGTCATTATTGAAAAGTGAATTAAATTAAAAGTGTTTAAACTTATTCAATTGTCTACCGTATTATTCTAACTCATACATCCTCAAGAGTACGATAGGTACCTGTTTTCATTGGGTACCACGTAACAATGTAAAACCGAATTCCCTGACGATTATCTGGTGCAAAAAAACCTTAAAAACCAAAAATTCAAAACTTTTTGTCAAATGGTTAGGCTTTGACGACTCGCATAATAGTTGGAACTTGGATAAATAAAGCCGACGTTAAAACATAATGGACGTGTTCGGTAGCTCGCCGGTCAGTAAGCTGAATAATCTTATCCGTGATATTAATCAACATTTCGAAAGAAACTTGGACGTACATCGTGTTTTAATCGATAGTTATTCGGAAAAAATCAATGTTCTTACCGCGAACACAGAGGTATTGAAAAAAAAATGTGATACTCAGTTTGCATCGATGGAAGTACTTTCGAAAAATATCAATGCTCTTACAGCGGAGCGTACAAGACTTGAAAAATACAAGTGATACGCGTTCTACGATAATAGACGGTAATACGAGAAACATAGATTATTTTATTACGAAAATGAAATCGTTGGAGATTGTACCTATTATATACTGCAATAAAATCGGACATTGAGCACGTTAAATTATTGCTTTCCGCCTATTATAAAAAAGCTATTTAGTCAGGAATACCACACAATGGCTACTGCGATCTTAGACGTTCAGTGCGTGTTGTCCGCCGAAAATAAATATCTGATTAAAGAAATGTCTGTAATCGACGTGGACGGCGGCTTGTGCCAACACTGGATATTCAAAACACCGAACGAAATGCAAAACGCACGTAGCCGATCTGTGAATAAGTGGTTACATAGAAACTATCACGTATCACCAACTGTCGTTAAACTGCAGAGACGTCGAGTACGCGAAAATCGAACGGAATTTGAAATCACTCGATTTCACGTGTATGTACGTGAAAGGCGAGCAAAAACAAAAACTCATCGAAAACTATATCCCCGACGTCTAAATCATTGATCTGCAAGAGTTGGGCTGTCCCCGTTTGAATCAACTTCGCGACGGGTGTAACGCCAAGTCATTCTCGTCCCTGTCTACACGTTGTTTATACCATAAGAATTTAGATTTTAAGCATTGTACATTTTATAACGTTTTAATACTGCAGAAATGGTTTGTCAATAACGCTTAGATTAAAAAAAAAAAATATTTAAACATTGTAATATATTTTTAAACAAAATACTATATCGTAATTATTGTTAATTAAAATATTATAATTATAATTGATTTTTTTTCTAGGTTGAAAAAAAAGAATGTGTCAATTTTAATTGTTAATCACATGTTATAAAGATAATTGTTATTATATACCATTAGTTTTGAATTCAAAGGATTATTTTTGATTATTTAAATCGGAAACTAGTTGACAGGGACATAAATAATAATAATAGTAATAATAATTTATAAAATACCTACTTATATAATTATTACTATCATGAATAAAATAAAATAAACTTAATTCGGTGGTACGAAAACTGTTTTTTTTTTTATTAAAACAATATTGAGGTATATGAAAAGAAATTTTAATTATAAAATATAATCCTACTACCTATGGGCAATGTTAAAATAATACATTGTTTTTATTTTTATTCAAAAGCGATTTTGAATGATCTCCCATTCATTCCTAGAAATATAAGAGACATTTCTTCATTAGAGAAAATATCCAATTTTTAACGGCAGGTGGTATCATGGTTTTACCATTGGTTTTATTGATAAATGTCATAGATTTAAATACTTTGATGGCATACTTTCAATGATCAACATGTGGGGATCCATCTCTTACAGCACTTCTTAACGGCTTTCCCAACTCAGAATTAATTGTTCTTGCATTCACTGAGTCAAAAGTCTTGTCCATAAAAAGACAAAACTTGGCTGTACCAACAGCATTGGCCAGTACACTGTGTTTTGGAGCTAAAGAATTGATCATAATATTAGCAACCTAATTATGTTTATAGAATAAATTGATATACATACCACTATCGGACACCAGTTTCATTATTGATGCAACTTTGTGACTAAAAACCTGTGCAGCATTTGGAACTTTCATTTTACTTCTTTCGATGTTAATGTGATGGTCATTCAACTTGACCAGAGTTCTTAGTTCGAATTCTTCATTTTGTTTGTCATGCTCATATACAGCCACAATGTGGTCCCATGATGCTGTGTATGTATTACCATCTAACGTAAACATAACATCCTTTGTAAATAAATTATTTCTTATCCCTTAAAGTTAGTGAGATGGGTCATAAATTGGTATTATTTCTTTGTCTTCGATTTCAAATCCCAAATTTGTTTTTTCTTTGTTGAGAACTGCATATCTGTTTAGTGTTTCAGTCATTAAAAAGTTAATTATAGCCCTATTTGCAGGGTCGAATTTACTTCAAGGCTTTTTGGGCTGCAGCCCAGGGCCCCGTGAATACAGAGGGCCCCCAACCGAACTGAAAACAATAGACGATATTGTCAATAATAAAAATTATCTAGAATTAAAAAAAATCCGATCATAAGGTTGGCAACGTTGCGATCAATCAACCCGTGTGCACATCTATCAAACGGAACGGGAATTCCTTGTCGCTTGTTTTCGGCCGGTGTATTTCGTTTATTGTCTATTAAGCCGGGTTTACATTGGTAGAGTATTTGGTATAGTACGACGGTAGAGTTGATACTCTACCGTTTTAAGCATAATGTAAACACTCAGGAATAGTATAGGTAGAGTGCTAAAAATAGTAATTGGTATAGTAGAGTAACTACTGTGGTAAAGTACACTCTACTAGATCTTACCCCCACCACCGTTTTATCCACCGATCTTACCCCCACCCTCACTAACCGCAAAGATTATACTAAAGATTATATTATGATAGTTGGTGATACCAAATTCAATAATTGTTCAAAATTTTCAGGTGTCATTCTTATTTCTTAAACACAACCTGTACTCTTCTGGATCCTCTAAAGCTAGTTCAGTAAGAATATTTTCTGGTGCGCCAAGTACTGTTCTTCCACTCTCGAACCCAAATTCGTTTTTCTTCATTACTCTCGTCAATGAATTCTAAAATGTCGTTTATTAACGCAGTTGTAACCACTTGGAGGCATTTCTTTAATAATTTTCGACAATGACGACGACGTACGATATCCATATTTGTTTATTTGATGTTTTGATGTTGATCAAACCTAACCGTGACGGCGTGAGTTTACACATCAACTGCACTCTCTTCTACTAAATACTAGCTTCGTGTAAACAGTTACTCTATTAAAACTAGTAGAGTAGAGTGAGTAGGCAAAATAGTAGGCTAGTGTACACTACCAAATACTCTACCAATGTAAACCCGGCTTTACTGGGGACTTCCCTCCGCTTATCGCCCGACGCAGTTTTGTTATTTTTCCGCACTTCTGCTATAATGGTAATTTTATGGGTGCTCTAGATCTATTGGCAGAGTTCGACCCATTCATACGTGAACATATTGAACAACGAGAGATGCGACCAAACCCTGTAATATCATATTTATCAAAAACAGTATATGAGGAATTAATTGAGATTATGGGTAAACAGATAATTAAACAAATTTTAACTGAAATTAATAACGACGACACAAAGTATTATTCAATTGTGATGGATTCAACCCCAGATCTGTCTCACGATGACCAACTTGCTATTGTATTACGAGTTTTTTGTGCTACTATTGCTTAAGCACCCCCAACTCTATTTTAAGCACCCCCAAGTCCAATGTCTTTATAATTTAAAATATCTATAGTTTTAAGTTTTAACAATGTTATTTTATTTTTTAAGATATCTGAACTAAGTAAAAAAAATGAAGAAATGAAAATGTTAACTGATGCTTCTATCCAAAATATATTACAACGTTACTCGTTACCAAGTAATAACATTAATAAACCAATTCGTCACTAGATAGCGTAGGTTCCACTTAAAGGAGAAATTCGTAACATTGTCTGACCGGCTGATAATGCTCTGTGTCTAGTCCTGTATATCTTAGTTCATGCATTAGTATAATCATATAATACAATAAATAAAAATAAAATGTGTTAAAATTTTTTAGTATTTTAATATACCTAATAATAACAACAATATAACCGTTTACCTTTTTAGCACCCCCAAGATTTGAACTCTAGTTGCGCCACTGATGTTACAACATATCTCTTCCGTGTAAAACACGCCGGCTATGCGTTCGCCAGTGTAGTCTTCCAGCATATACGTTGGCGGTACCGTGTAATTGACTTTTACTACGATGAAAATCTCGGTGGACCACGACGGTAGATAAGATTTTGTGAAGACGCTGTTGTACACACTGATACGAACTTTGTCACCGATTTTGAACTTGGTTTTCGTTTGTTTGATTTGACGCTGCATCAAATGCACTAGGTGAGAGTTCGCGTCCGTTTGCGCGGGCGTCATACCGATAGTCCTGTGTTTAGAATTATTGTATTCGCTCATAAAATCGGGTAAAATCACGACCCATTTATGATTTCCTTGAACGGTAAACCGATGGAACATGTTCGTTTTTAACGTACGGTTAAAACGTTCGACGATACACGCTTTCATAGTGCTGTACGTGGAATACATTTTGACGTTATATTTTTTCAACAGCGACTCGAAATTTTTATTATAAAACTCTTTGCCGCGGTCGACGTGCAAAAGGCGTGGTCGTCTGTGTGAAAATATCGTTTCGATGGCCGCGGCGACATCCGTGCCTTTTTTCGATTTTAACGCTAGCGCCCACACGAATTTGGTAAAACAATCTATGACGCATAGAATATATTTATGCCCTTTGTTCTCCAGTGAATAAGGAATCGTTTCGACCAGGTCCGCTTGAAAAAGGTCGTTTTTACCGTAAACGTTCACCCGCCGCCTGGTATAATTTCGTCGCGCCGCGCCGCCCCGTGGAGTTCGGTCGCTATCTGGTGTCTAGACATTGGGTATTTTGCGCAATAATTTACACTCGATCAATTCCTCGCATATAGCGATTATTTCGTTACGAACACCCGTGTTGCCGGCAGCCTGCAGGGACGCGTACAACAGACTAAGTCTCCGCACCAACTCGTTAGCGTTGTTCCAATACATGAGATTGTATTTTTGCAACCGCATATTAACACCTTTACCGACAGCGGCGGAGTGCGGGGCTGATGACCCGTTACCCGGGCGTTTTTCGAATAATTTCTTTATCAATTCATTTTTTTCCCCCGTGACTGTTTTATCGCCAGATGAGCCAAAGTCTAAATCAATATCCGTCTGTACGCATTCAGATAGTTCTCAGAGTACTCTGCTGTGTCACCGACATCCTTATTGAGTAATAAATCACAGAGCTCAGATGTTAACGGATACGATGTTACGTTATTATTATTATTGACGAAGAGCACTTCTTTCGAAGTGAATTTAACGTCTTAATCACCCAAAATGAGACGATTGTCCAGAAGTTTTCTCACTCCGTAAATATGGTCCAAATTGCGCGAAAAGTCTAGTCGTTGATATATATATATATATATACATATATACATACATATATATATATATATATATATATATTATCCGAAACATCGATCGCCGCCGCTATCATTTTTTTTCAGTCTAGAAACACAATATTCATTCCAGTTTCTAAATGATGAAAATATAAATCACTTAATTTTTTTTTTTAATTATATTTAATTAAGTTTGCTTTGTTTAAAAATACATTTTTGTCATCGATTGACTCGTCACAGCTTCGCCCGGGATTGGTTGTTTATTTTGCCTTCGGACGATGATATGTAGAATATTTTATTCAAATTTTACCGTTTTATGTGATCGGCAAGTCAATTTGAAAAACGGTTAGTGAAAATGCATTGAAATGTTTCTGCGGCATAAATGATAAAAATATTTTTATTAAATATGATTACAGATAACTACAAAAGAAAATAGAAATGCCAATTTTATTAATGTGTTGTTGATAATACATTTATCTCCTGTTTAAATCAAAATCATTAGATGATTCGGGTCCCCCGTTCGGATTTTTTAAATTTTAAAATTTTGAAATCTCACGTAGCATATTATATGAAAAGTGTTGTCACAAAACGGGAACATGAAAGTGGCCTGTTCTTGAGGACCTCGCTGAGTGGTCCCAAAAATTAGCTTTTTTTTATTAATTTTTCAAGAACATTACACTTAATTTTTATTCACAAAGTGATTCTAAAACCTACAGCAGACTGTCAGGTATAACAGTAAAACATTTCAACCAAACGGTACGGTAGTTTTCTCAGTAAGCGCGGTCGTAGAAAACCCCTTACAATTTTGTATATTAGTATTGATATTTAAGTATAAACTTGATTTTATTAATTTTCAATGCACATAATTTTTTTTGTGTTGTTTTCACTTCATTATCAATTTGTATTCAATGCAATCTGATTTTTCGCTAATTACTTATCCAGAATGTCATCGACGATTGAATGTAGATAGTTGATAATATTGTTTTCCTTGATTTTCTGGCTTGAAGTAGAAGTAGTTTTCATCGAAAATTCAACATTCCCCTTCCCACCTAAAAAACTTGAAAAATGGTTAATATTAAATTATTTAAGATTTCACTTTCAATATTATAATATCTTTCTTGTGGTAACATTGACAATGTTTCCCGTTTTGTTATGCTGAAATCCCCATAGTCTTCGCCAGTTATCGATGGTGTTATAAATGTGCATATCTTTCTCCCTGCCTCTTTGATAATATGCCAGTTGTTTGAATTGTATTATTACATTTTCCCGATGATATAACGGTATCAATTTATCTTTATATTATGCTGTCTGATTATGAAATATAAAATATAAATTAATGGCTGTACAATTAATTTGTGTTGTAAATTAAAAAATTACTTTTCTCGATATTTTTGGTCAACTTCAATGATACACATTTTTTATATATTGATTATTTAAACTTCCTTGTACATAATGTTATTGTATACTTGAATCGCTATTTGTTTTATCATAAATATAAATACATAATACAAAAAAAACTTTTTTTCATAAGCCAACTTAAATTATTAGGTTTGTTATAAAATTATAACTAAAATTTGAATTTACAAACGATATTTAAAAAAAAATGTCTTCCCGTTTAAAATTTAACTCCATGTGCTTAATTGCTGTCTGTTCCTACCCTTAAAGTATAGTTTCACTCAAAACGTATTGGTCCCACGACCCACAATAATATTAAATTTTCCTTAAAACAAAATTGATGTTTGTACCTATCACCAATAAATTTCACAATATACCTATTATTTTGACAATGTCATCATCTTATCAAGAATAAAATTAATTATTAATCTAACAATTATATCTAACAAGGCGTCCCTCTAGGGAATTTGGACGCGTTTTTTTTGGAATGGTATAGATATTTAGACATGAGGACGATTGGGCACCAAAAACATTTTTTTTTTGTCAATTATGAAAACATTGTACCTCATATATATAGGGTTGTTAAGTTATTTCATACTTTTGATTAAAAAATATGCTAATTTAGAAATAAAAAAAATTAAGGAATTATAATCAACAAAAAATTATCTTACTTTTACAGAGAATAGATTAAAATATTTCAGAATGTCGTAAAATATTTTGCTATTCAGAGATAAATCCTTAATTTAGTTATTTTATTTATATACGGATGAACGTGTACAAACACACACGCCTGGCGTCCAGTGTTACTAGTACTCACGAAGTAGAACGGTTGGTTAAAACCTAGACAACCGACAACCAGAAGAACTCTGTAACCTACGGAATCAACCGGGGTTACAACAACGGGCGATTCTATCTCTCTCTGGGCAGGCGACTGTCTAAAGAGAGTGGCCGCCATCTCCCCTGTGCAGAAGACAACGGGAAACCACAGTAACTCACAGTAACTCTTCCTTCCCTAGTTCTACTATGACATAGGCTAAGCCTTTAGAAAAGAAGAATCATCCCGAGAGGTCTACACTAAACAACAGTGTAATAAATAAAAACTGCACTGAATTACTTATTATTAATTTTCTACTATTAGGTAGATTAATAGAACGTTTTGACCTACTGGCAGTGTTGCTGAAATTAAAAAAAAACCAGAAGATTCCAAAGGGCATAAAATGGGCATTTTGAATATTTATTAAAATAAAAATATAACGAAAAATTATAATTAGTTGTGTTGACATTGTTATCTGATAACATATTATAATGAATTATCTTTTAAAAGTTTAAAAACCGTACGATTTTACTATTTGCTGTTTTTTAAAATATAAAATGCTCTGATTCATTCAAAATTCAACCAATTTCAAATTTTTTTCTTCGTGCTACTAATCAATTATTTTACAAAATGGCTATTTTCAAAATTTTTTTGAGAAAACCAAACTTTTTTTAGCGGTTTTAGTTTTGGATTTTTTAAAACCATGGTAAAAGATGGATTATAAGTCATATATTATGTAATAAAAAAAAACGGAACTTCAATATCAGCATAGTTTAGAGTTTTAACTACGGACATTTCAATTAGTTTACATACTATATATATTATATATATATATTATTTTAAATTATAACTGTAAGGTATTAATAATCATTATCAGTCTTTAGTATTTAGAATAACGGATATTATATATTGACTATAATATTTTAAACTTTCTTCTCATATCTTGAAATATTGTCATTAAAATAAAAATGTGGACAAAAATATTTCCAGATTTTATTACTATTATCATTGATTATAAATACTAGTATTTATAGTCAATGCTATTATTCAGAACAAAAATACTATAAACCGCAATTGCTTTTTTTTACAAACAAATTGTACACAACAAATTGTGTGAATTTAATATGATGCATTGCTCCGTAAAAATAGTAGTTAATCCTAACTGATAATTCCGATAACGATAAACTTATTTTCAAGTATTTAATGCAATATAATTTTTTTTTTATATTGTGAAAATGTGAACCACAAAAATTGATTGTTAGTTATCTGTTTTTTAAGTCACAAAAAAAAATTATTGTAATAAAAATAATTTAGATGCTCGAGAGGTGTTTGGTCGACAGCAAATAGGTCGACTAACACTACATCACATTATTTTTTTATCATTTATATATTCGTCCTATATGTGCCTATATTTCTTAATTATTTTAATTTATATTCAGTTTATTATATTTTATTTGTTCATATTAAGGGATAATAAATTGGGTCACGTAAAATTTTTCAAAATCCTATGAAACAAATGAAACCTAGCCCTAGTTAGTGAAATCTTAATTTAAGGATACAACCGTAAAACACTTCAAATTAAATATAAAAATTATACATCACCAAATGTCTGACGCATCAACGGAACTCCATGAAAATATATGAAAATGAAATGTGATAATTCATCTGAAGCAAAACGAAAACGCTTTTGAGTGAAATTATAATTTTTCCGTTCTCATCTTGAATATTCGTCCGAGTTTTTTTAAATGTTCTATAACTATTTGATAATATGTTTCTTACGCCAATTTTTACCATGATTACGACGTGTTTTAGGGCTAAAAATACACAAACACAACATATTTTACGTTCTCGTGACATATAATAAGCACATCATTATAGCTTTGCGTGGTATAAAATCTATATTAGTTATACTAGAGTATATAAACAATACGTGCGTGAATTTCAAACGCTATGTTAAAAAATAAGAATTTGAATATTTGTTTAAATTTAATGGATGTGTTATGGATCGTGAAATATACCAGATTTAAATTAAAATATACACTTACAACAATAAAAGTTTATCAACATGTAATTGACTAAGATTTGGACGCTTCTTTGGGTCTGTTTAGTTGCACTTTCAACTTCTTGTAACCCACTTGATAAGAATTCATTATTTGTACCGCGGCTTGGGCACTATATACGTTATCATACGATACAAACCCTATAATAAAACCAAAAATGAATTATTATCTGCGTATTTACGGTGAATATTTAAAACTATAAACAAAACGACAAATTTTTTTTTTTTTTTTTAATTACACATCGCTAATGTTAACATGAGTATATCATAATTTGAGGTACGCGTACTCCATATTTAGACCCCTTGTGACATTAATTAATTAATTTATTCATTATAAATGGGTCAAACCCTTTGAAAGTCATAGTGCAGTATAGTTTTAACTTACAAATCAAAGTAGCTTAAACTAAAATGAAACAATTGAAGAACAAGAATTAAATAATAGTAGTTTGAACATTGCTAGTAACAAAATAAACAATAATGGTAACAATATTTAAGTAATTAATAACATTTTAAAACTTACTTAATTAATAATAACAATTAAATAACAATCAGACTCAAAGCTGTATATACATTTTATTTAAAAATATCTCGCGACATGAAAAAAATCTATACAGTGAGCAATATTGTTCGCTAATGACAAAGCTCTAGGAAAATATGACACAGAACTATAGTTGTTTTAATAAAATGGAACAAAGAATAAATAAGATTTTCTTAAAAGGCGACTGGGTACATTAAAATAAATTAAAGATAATAGTTCAGGAGAATAAAATCTACAAAGCCTACTTATTATTATGTTTTAATAACATTAGATTAACATCATCCACAGGCAAAAGTAGGACAAAACATAATAAAAACATGACATTAACGCAAATGTTTTATAAGGGTAAAATATGTATATGATGTACAGGCGATTTTAGTTGGAAATATTAAAAAACTCTCGTCATTTTAAAATAATATTCATACGATTTTACGTGAAAGCTTATTTGTTATTCTTCCGAAACATTACAATTTCAATTTAAAATCACAAAAGTTGAACAACTGTATTTATAATATTTATAAATTCAACATCACCCGTTCTTTCATATTTAATTTTTTCTCTGGTTATAAAGTGGGATGAACACATAATTAAAAATTTAAAAAAATTCTCTGACTACGAGGATTATTTTGCAAATTATAATGTAATTTATCGATTATGTAATATTGTGACTTACCGTAACATTTGGAAAGTTTGGTCTTTTTATCAATGATCACTTTTGCAGATATTACGTTACCAAATGGTAAGAACATCGCCACAACATCAGAATCCACGAAATCCCGAGGGAGGTTGCATAAAAACAGATTAGCACCATCTGGAACTTCAAGCTGCTCGCCGGACACTTTAGTCACTAAACAAATAAATACTCAACAACATTGTACAAAAAAAATACAATAATATAAATATCTTCGTAATGTCGTATACCTATCTCTCGATGGTACACAAAAAGGATGACAACATACACTACTGAATTAACTTTATTAAACAAAAACAAACATACAAAAAAATACGAGTCTCCAACAACGACCACGGTACTCGGTGTCTCACCAGGAGACCCGTACTGCCCCTCTACCACAATGCTTACGTCTTTAAGTATTATTTTACAAAGTACTACCTCAGCACATTTGCTTCATTGGCCTATTATTCCGAATATTGTGGTATATATTATTTTTATTATTTAATTATTTAGCATATACAACAGTAAATTGATTCTAAAACTAAAAATGTAAAGAGACTACTAATCACTTATTAACAAAAAGTATGTATATAGTGATAATATCTCTGTACAATTTTAAAATATATTGATAAATCGCTACCGTGTTACTGTATCAACGTACTTATACATTTATATGAAAGAGAAATATAGAGAAAGTCCTACAAATAACTAACGAATTTAGGATGCTATTTGTTAACATTTCGTTCGATCAATCTATCGCCAGGTGTGTTAGTGCAGAGATACTCGCAATCAGGATTCATTCATATATTATATTACTTCTTAAAACATGGTTGGATATAGTATGTTATTGACAATCGTTGATAAAAGTATTGTTGTTTTAGGTATATAAGACCGTAATATTAGCTAATGCATCGGGTTCGAAGTGTTATCAACAAAATACCTAATGTCCAAATCTAATCTAATAAGTAATAGCTAATAAGTAACAATCAATTTAATCAATAAGTTTCGATGAATATTTCACGGAAACTTTTAAAAATAATACTATGACATAATCCAAGAGGGGGGGCGTCAGGACCCGGGGTCCACCCCCTGGGTTCACCACAGGTAGAGACAAAACAAAAAAACTGATTTTCCGCTCTCTGTTTTCGCACATTCAGCAAATTTCAGCTTGCGTTCCCAGCGCCGAGGTGTGTGTGTGTGTGTGTGTGTGTGTGTGTGTGTGTGTGTGTGTGTGTGTGTGTGTGTGTGTGTGTGTGTGTGTGTGTGTGTGTGTGTGTGTGTGTGTATAACTGTGTTGTGGCGAGGAATGCGATATCGATAATATGAACGAACGGCTTACCGTTTTTGATGCCGGTGGATTGGTCTCGGAGCAGATTCGACTGGTACACTCGGCCATACTCGCCGGACGTGTTCATCAAGTCCTGTTCATTCCTTTGATCTAGTTTCAATCGCTCGGTGTGACAGTCATCGCCGTTTGCGGACGACTTATCAGAATCACTGTAAGTCGAAAACAATTGAAACATCGTTCGAAAAAACAACATGTGCCTCAATGAGAGCACACGGATGTCGATAGATTTGCGACGTAATGTCATATAAGTAACAAATTAATCGGCCAAATCACGTGATGACGTTTTAATTTATCGCTATCATTATCTGGCTTCAACCGGCCGCTGCACACGTCACGCGTCAAATTAAAGTCAAAATAGAAGTAGTATTTCCGAGTAAAAAACGCTTTACTATGTGTGACTACGAAAAAAAAACAAGGAAAATAAAGTGTAACGCAGATGAAAAAAAAATGTGCTTTACAAAGAAATTGAGCGTCAGTGGTTGAAAAACCGATAGTACATAATTAGCGGAAAATCTAACGCGTGCAATAAATACGGGAAATTGTTCGACGACGTTTCACTGGAACAATCAATTCGAAATCGGCGTTCGAGCCGTGTGCGACGCGAAAAGCACTGAGAACGCAGGGGTCGTCGAGGGCGGACGAGCTTATTTGTCAGACGAAAGAAACAAAAACCGACGGCGCAAAAAAAAAAAAAAATCAAAAAACGAATGAACCGACGTCTGCGCAGACGTGACGAAACCTAAGTGACGGGCGTCGGGGACGATCGTAGAGGGACGAAAACAAGACGCGTTTGTGAGTGTGTATTTTTGTAAATGCGTGTGCGAGCGCGCGTGATGGGAGAGGAATGAAAACAACACGTTGCTCACCTGTTGCTGCCGGTGTTCAACGTCGCGGTGGCGGGTGCGTCTACGGCGACCGCAGCGATCCGGTTCGCGTTGCCATCGACGTTCTTCTTCATCTGTGTGGGTGACAGTTTTGTGGGCAACGCGTTCAGCATCTTCAACACGTCCGCCGTGCTTCGAGGTCGCATGGGCGCGTCGTCGCGTTGGCTCTGAAGCGGCTGCCCGGCAATTGTCGGTGGTGACGCCAAAGTCCGCTGCTGACCGGTCACTTTCGGCGTAGGTCGGCACGTATGCGGCTCACTAGTTGCCGTGGATGGTGACTGCGGTACTTGTTGCTCCTGTGGCTGGCCAGTGACCGTAGATAGTGGCAGCGACAGCGATGTCCGCTGCTTGCCAGTCACTTTTGGCATAGGTCGGCACGTATGCAGCTCACTAGTTGCTGTGACCGCTGGCTGCGATACTTGTTGCTTCATTGGTTGGCCGGTGACCGCAGATTGCGGCGTTGATGTCCGCTGCTTGTCGTCCACTTTTGGCTTAGGTCGAGTTATATGCGGCTCACTAGTTGCTGTAACTGTTGGCTGCGACACTTGTTGCTTTTTTGGTTGGCCGGTGACCATAGATGGCGGCGTCGATGTCCGCGGCTTGACGGTCACTTTCGGCTTAATTTGAAGTATATTATGCGGCTCACTAGTTGCTGTGGCCAGTGGCTGCGATATTAGTTGCGTCTGCAGCTGGCCGGTGACCGCAGATGACGGCGTCGATGTCTGCTGCTTGTTGGCCACTTTCAGCTTAGGTTTAGTTGTATTCAGCTCGCTAGTTGCTGTGACTTGTGGCTGCGACACTTGTTGCGTCTGCAGCTGGCCGGTGACCGAAGATGGCGGCGACGGCGATGTCCGCTGCTTTCCGGTCACTATGGACTTAATTTGGATTCTTTGCGGCTCACTAGTTACTGTGACCGGTGCCTGCAATACTTGTTGCTTCTTTGGTTTGCCGGTGACCGCAGAAGGTGGCGTCGATGTCCGCAGCTTTTCGGCCACTGTCGGCTTAAGTTGGATTGTATGCGCATTACTAGTAGGTTTGGCCGACGGCTGCAATACTTGTTGCTTCTTTGGTTGGCCCGTGACGGTAGATGGGGGCAGCGGCGGCGATGTCCGCTGCTTTCCGGTCACTTTGGACTTAATTTGGATTCTTTGCGGCTCACTAGTTACTGTGACCGGTGTCTGCAATACTTGTTGCTTCTTTGGTTGTCCGGTGACCGCAGAAGGTGGCGTCGATGTCCGCTGCTTTTCGGCCACTGTCGGCTTAAGTTGGATTGTATGCGCATTACTAGTAGGTTTGGCCGGTGGCTGCAATACTTGTTGCTTCTTTGGTTGGCCCGTGACAGTAGATGGGGGCAGCGGCGACGATGTCCGCTGCTTGCCTGTCACTTTTGGCTTAATTTGGATTCTTTGGGGCTGACTAGTTACTGTGACCGGTGCCTGCAATACTTGTTGCTTCTTTGGTTTGCCGGTGACCGCAGACGGAGGCGGCGATTTCCGCTGCTTGCCGGTCACATTGGGATTATTTTGGATTCTTTGTGGCTCACTAATTACTGTGACAGGTGCCTGCGATACTTGTTGCTTCTTTGGTTGACCGGTGACCGCAGAAGGTGGCGTCGATGTCCGCTGCTTCCGACTCTCCTCGAGAGCACGGGCGGCTGCTTGACGAGCTTCTTCTTCACGCGCAGCATGTTGGCGGGCTGCTTCTTGCCGGGCCGCGTGTCGTGCTGTCTTCTTTTTGCCTCTGCGGTCGGACAAATATATTATATTATTCACACCACTACTACTATTTCTACTGTTACTACTATTAGGTACTACGAGTAACCGACTACAACGACGAATACGAGACCGCACGAAAGACAATCTCGAAAAAAACTCGACGACGATCGTTCAGATTTAGATTCAGAACGTAAAATGAGAACAGAAATGGCGTTTCTGAATACGGACGAACGGCGAGCGCTTACAATAACACTGCAGATTAGCCATAAGTACAGCAGGTTCTACGTCGACGTCGCAATATATTCATTCGCATGTCCGTCGCCCGTGACACATGGGACGGACAGGTAGAAGACGACGCGGTGTCTACTCGAGCAGAACGAATCAAAAGCGTACGTATTGTCGGCGGCGAAGGTCTGTACATAAACCGATTAGAGTAGAAGAAAAACGATTACGACGTACATACAATAAAACATGGCGCACACGAATAATAAAACGCGTAATCTCTTCACACGTCTTACGATATCATCATCGAGCCTCTACAGGTGTCTAACGGAAACACGACCTATTCACGTGGGAACGACGCACGTGCAACACCGTCTCGTATCGATATGGTGATACGCCCCGTGTGAGTGTGTCGCAGTGTGTGTGTGCAGAAATATACTTTTATTGAAGCCCTATTTCGCCCATGCCTAAAACAATCTCGCGCCCCGTGGTCCAATATTATTACACATGTCCGACGTACGCGCACAATAGAAATCGCGAGACCTGAACTACGTATACAAGTCGTGTACGGTTCTTTCTCGCCGCGATCTGTACAAAACACTTCACTAAACAATAACTAGCTATGGCTAAATTAAAAGAGATTTTGTCATCTTACTTCATTGTTGCTCGAAACGTTCGTAGATTGGTGCTCAGTCGTGTATAGATGTACACTATAGATTAGTAATTTTTTTGTACTGCAAATGACTTCCCGGCGTAGACTGATGAAAATAAATATTCAACGCCTTATATACGGCGTTTTCGTTGTCACGAAAATAATATTATTATTCCTCAGCAACAGGCGATCAACACATTTGCGATTTAAATAAGTCAATATATAAAATCGTTTGAATGTAGTGTCACGTATGTTGTATCATAAGTACATTTTCCTGGGTATTAAATTTTGTTTTGCTTTCGAACACATCGTGTCTTTGGAAAAATGGTCCAGTGTACACTAACACGGCGACTTGTGGTCTAATACCACTGCAAACGCGGATTTTTGAATCCCTCGGAGAGAATCACTCGACGTTTATTGCCACAAAACCCTGCAGTTAAGCTTAAGCTCTGCGAAAATCTTTTCTGTGAATCTCCGAGATATGTATTCCGTCGGAAGGTTCGTCGTTTCTTTGGACATGAGCCTTTGGTCACTCCGAACCGTCTCTTTCATAAATCATCATGACGTATGGACGTTACAACAATAATATGAATCGCGCTCGGAGCACACGATCGTTATATAATTGTCCCATGTTACATTGAATGGAAGACATGATCATTACATTGCAGCTTTCAGACAGATTCAACAGTTTTCAAGTAGATGTTGTTGTTATCACTCGAAAACTTTCACTTCTAAATCACCAATGGGCGATAAATCGAAACGTTTAAACGAATTTGAAATTTGTATTTATTATTCTTTGAAATTTACATTTGAATGTGCGTCAAACATTGCAAAAAGCTGTATTGATATATAATTTTATAATCATTATTGTAATACATGTAAATCAAAACAAAATAG
This sequence comes from Therioaphis trifolii, assembly GCA_027580255.1. Lineage (NCBI taxonomy): Eukaryota > Metazoa > Arthropoda > Insecta > Hemiptera > Aphididae > Therioaphis > Therioaphis trifolii. Next base: position 144,820,118 of record CM050404.1, on the reverse strand, counting down.
TTATGATATGTTTGAATAAGTGTGCTTTAGAAGAGTCAACCAGCCGTAATCATAGAGATTTTGATTTTACCAGTAAAATTTATTTTAATTACTTTTAAGTAAAAAATTTAATTATGTTTATACTTAAAAGATTAATTAAAGGAAAAAATAATACATTTTTTGAAAATAAAAAAGAAAATATGATTTATAATATTCCTATCAAATATGCAAAAACATCTTTTGGTCAATCATTTGTAGACTACTTAAGTCCTACGTACTTTAATTTAATGCCATATGAGTTTAAAAAAACCATCCATCTTCATCGAAATAATGTTAAAAAAATTGTTTATAAATATTTATTCTTAGAATTAGTATAAACTATACTTATATTATTTATTACTACATAGATGCATTCGATTTAATTTAATTTAATAATGTGAGTATAAAGAACTGTTTCAATATTATTATTATTGAATTTAATAATTTTATTTGTTTGAAAAATTAATATATTTTTATCTCTTGTAATTTTTATTTCTCTATTTTCTAATTATATTCTTTAATTTTAAATAGCTAATAATACTGTACACCATTTATATAATTGTAAATTCACTTTCTATTTTGAGTTTTATAATGTTACACTCTCTATCTCTAACTCAAGCTTCGCTTAAAAGAGACAGAATATCATTGTATTGTAATTTATAAATTTGTGATTTATAATTAATTTATATATAATAAATTTATAATTAATGATGATTTAATAAATAATAAAACGCTTTTTAAAAGCATTCCCTCAAGTTTTGGTAGTTAAACTTATTTTACGTTAATAATCGTTTCGGTTAACCTAGTATACTTATATAAATATATTATACAAAATTACAAGTTTGGTTTCGGTTTATAAAGTTTTTCAAAGTAGATGTACGAGATAAAAGTAAAAATGTTTTGATACATACGTATTGAATTAACAAAAAAATAGTATAATTAATTGAAAAAATAATATATACTTATGTTTATGAGTTAGCCATAAAAACAGTACTTATTTAAAATATAATGAGTCTATGCTTAGTTATTAAAATATGTTTCCACTGATCGTGATCACACTGTATACTGTGTCA
>CM050404.1:144817631-144818927 GCA_027580255.1 Therioaphis trifolii | reverse complement strand
CCGTCGACTCCCCGGTACGTTCGCCGGCGACCGCGGGTCGCCTTCCCCGGGGAAAAAAACACAAAAAAAAATTTTCGAACGACACCGCGTCCCGGCGACACGGGTGCGACCCGGGCCGTGCTCGTGCCGCTCGGCCGTTCCGCGGGCGGAAAAAAAAAAAAAAAATTTTCGCATTTCCGTCACCAAAAAAAAGTTAACGGTGATTTTCGCTCGGCCGAAAAAACGGAGGTCGGTCCGCGGCAGCGTACTGGACGACCGAATATAACGTCGAATCGGTGTCGAACTTTTCAAAACGTCGCTGGTCGGCCGGAATTGGTTTTTTCGAATCGGTGTTTTGGAATCCTCCACGGACGGACGCGGTCCACCCGATTTGGACGCCTCGGACGGAACGGACGGATTTGAAAAAAAAAAAAAAAAATCCGTTCGCCCCGCGGTCCGGGCACGTCGGCTTCCCGGGGACGTGCGCCCGGCGGTGGCCGGTCACTCGCCCGTCGACTCCCCGGTACGTCCGCCCGGCGGTCGCGGGTCACTCGCCCGGGGAACGAGGGTCGCCTTCCCCGGGGAAAACTAGCCGACCGACCGCCGCGGGTCGCGGCCCGTCGACTCCCCGGTACGTCCGCCCGGCGGTCGCGGGTCACTCGCCCGGGGAACGAGGGTCGCCTTCCCCGGCGAAAACTAGCCGACCGACCGCCGCGGGTCGCGGCCCGTCGACTCCCCGGTACGTTCGCCCGGCGACCGCGGGTCGCCTTCCCCGGGGAAAAAAACACAAAAAAAAATTTTCGAACGACACCGCGTCCCGGCGACACGGGTGCGACCCGGGCCGTGCTCGTGCCGCTCGGCCGTTCCGCGGGCGGAAAAAAAAAAAAAAAATTTTCGCATTTCCGTCACCAAAAAAAAGTTAACGGTGATTTTCGCTCGGCCGAAAAAACGGAGGTCGGTCCGCGGCAGCGTACTGGACGACCGAATATAACGTCGAATCGGTGTCGAACTTTTCAAAACGTCGCTGGTCGGCCGGAATTGGTTTTTTCGAATCGGTGTTTTGGAATCCTCCACGGACGGACGCGGTCCACCCGATTTGGACGCCTCGGACGGAACGGACGGATTTGAAAAAAAAAAAAAAAAATCCGTTCGCCCCGCGGTCCGGGCACGTCGGCTTCCCGGGGACGTGCGCCCGGCGGTGGCCGGTCACTCGCCCGCGGACCACGGGTCGCCCGCCCCGGGGAAGACAAGCCGACTCGCCGGCACGTACGCCCGGCGGTGGCTGGTCCCCGGGGAAAACAAGCCGACCGCGGCGGG
>CM050404.1:144810131-144812631 GCA_027580255.1 Therioaphis trifolii | reverse complement strand
ACCTGCAGCGCGTCTGTCGAGGTGGTCCTGTACGCCCCCGTCAGAGACAGGAGCGCCCTTCGCTGCTTACTCCCAAGCAACCTTACGGCCTTCTTGGTCCTCACCGCCTCATGCCAGATCTCCGAGGCGTAACATATACGCGGTAGGAACACCGCGCGATATATCACCCCCGAAGCGGCCTGCCTCATACCCCAATTGGCGGACGTCGCCGCCCGCAGCCTACTGTACAACTCGTCCGATTTTCCTGCCACCGTCGAAAGGTGCGCCCAGAAGTTCCTCTTATAGTCGACCTCCACTCCCAAGTACCTCACAGGACTGACGGCCGTGATAACACTATCCCCGAATGGGATCGTGAAACCAGGTTTCAGTCCTCCCTTCAGCGACATTGCCTGGGACTTAGCTGCGGAGAAGGTTAAGCCTCGCTCCGCCGCCCAGCCTCTCACCGATTCCAAGAAACCGTAGATCCTGTTACGGATGACGTCAAGATTGGTCCCTGCTGCCAGGACCGCCAAGTCGTCGGCGTACGCCACTACCTTAATCCTGTCGTCTCTCTCAATCCTCAAGGCCTCGTTCATCGACATCTTCCACAAGACCGGCCCGAGCTGTGAGCCCTGGGGACAGCCCCGCGTCAGACGTGTCGACGCCGAAGACCTGCCGACCGACAGAACGGCCTTCCTCCCACGCAGATAGCTCTCGATAATCGACCTAGTCGATTCCGAGGCACCTAGTTCCGAGATGTCTCTGATCAGCGCGAGCCAATCGAGATTATCGAACGCACCAGAAATGTCTAAAAAGACTCCTATCACGACCTTCTCCTTCCTAGAGTCCACCCATCGAAAGCACTCTTGGATAGCGCTGATGGTGGACTTACCTGTAGTAAAACCGTGTTGGCCATCTGACATGGCCTCCCTAGTCTCGTCCTCTAGCCTAACTACGATCAGCCTCTCCAATACCTTCGACGGTACAGACAGCAGACTGACCGGTCGGTATGATTTCGGATTGCTGAGGTCCCTCTCCGGACCCTTCAAGATCGTGACCACATCCGCGGTCTTCCAACAGTCCGGGAACACAGAGGTTCTCAGACACCTATCCAGCAGCCTGGTGAATAGTGAGCCCACTACCACCCAAGCTTTCCTCATCACACCGGCCGTGATCCCGTCAAGTCCGGGGGCCTTGTTCGGCGCCATCCTCCATATGGCCTCCTTGACCTCTTTCTCCGATAGCACAAAGCCTGTCCTGCCGACCTTATGACCATCCAGTACCGGAGCGGTACTATCACTTGGTATAAGTGTATTCAACAAACACTCGGCCGTTTCCGCGGCGGTCTCCGTGAATGTTCCGTCCGGGCGTGATACCGAGCACGGCACACGACTCCGGGCGGAGCCTTTACGAGCCCACTTGTAGAGCCGGCCCCAGACATCCTCGTTCACTGACGAAGCGAACCGCTTCCACGAGTTCCACTTCGCCCTCCTTATCTCAGTAGATAGGGACAGTGAGAATCTCGTTAATCCATTCATGCGCGTCACTAATTAGATGACGAGGCATTTGGCTACCTTAAAAGAGTCATAGTTACTCCTGCCGTTTACCCGCGCTTGCTTGAATTTCTTCACGTTGACATTCAGAGCACTGGGCAGAAATCACATCGCGTCAACACCCGTCCCGGGCCATCGCGATGCTTTGTTTTAATTAGACAGTCGGATTCCCCTGGTCCGTGCCAGTTCTGAGTTGACCGTTACATGGCGGTCGATCCGGCTACGCGGCCGACGGCGCGGCGGCCGGACCGCCCGCGCGGCGACGGCGAACCGACGCCGCGCGGGGCGGACGGCCGGCCGCGACGCGACCAGCGACCGAAGCTCGGTGGTTCCACGGTCGGCGGACGGCGACGGGCCCGCGACCGCCTCGAGGCTCCCGACCCGGAGGCCGGGCGCACGGGCGACGGCCGGGGTGTCGCCAGCACCGCCTACGCTTCTACGACGACCCGAACCCGATCCGCCACGCTCCTCAGAGCCAATCCTTATCCCGAAGTTACGGATCGGTTTTGCCGACTTCCCTTACCTACATTATTCTATGCGGCTAGAGGCTGCTCACCTCGGAGACCTGCTGCGGATATCGGTACGAACCGACGCGAAGACTCCGCGTGGCCCTCTCTCGAATTTTCAAGGTCCGCGTGGGGGTCACGGACACCGCCGCAACGAGCGGTGCTCTTCGCGCTCGCGTCCCTATCGCCCGGCTAGAGGATTCCAGGGACGTACAACGCTCACAGAGAAAAGAGAACTCTTCCCGGACCCCCCGGCGGCTTCTTCGAGTTCATTCCGGTCGCCCGGACGAGACAAAAGAGCCCCGAACACTAGGGAGCGGTTCCGCGTCGGGTTCCGGAATACGGACCGGATTCCCTCTCGCCCCATGGGCGATTCGAAAACGCCTTCGCCCGTGGTACGAGGATCTCTCCCCGGGCTTAGGATCGACTGACTCTTGGACAACGGCTGTTCACAAGAAACCC
>CM050404.1:144800131-144805131 GCA_027580255.1 Therioaphis trifolii | reverse complement strand
GAGACATGCATGGCTTAATCTTTGAGACAAGCATATGACTACTGGCAGGATCAACCAGGGATCTCGGTTGGGCAACGGCGACGGCGGTCGCCGGGGCGCGCGCGTCTCCCGGGACGGGAGGGCGCGCGAACCGGCGACGCGTCGCGTGCGTCCGAGCGCCCGGGCGCCGCCGCCGCCGCGGCAGCCGGCTAGCGGCTGGCGGCGGAGGCGACCCCGGGCGCCGTGGGCGGTCGCGGGGACCGGACCGCTGGGGGCCCGGTGCCGCGCGCGACCGACCGCGGTGAGTGTACGTATCGTGTCGTCGGCGTGCGCGCCGGGCAGCGTCGTCGGACGACGACGTGCGCGGCGCGACGCGACGCTTTCGTCGTGTTACGACGTTGGCGGCGGGCGGAGGCGACCGGACCGGACGACGGCGCCGGCTACGACGACGCGAGCACGAGGGCTGCGCGGCGTCGCGGCCGGCGCGTCGGACGGCCGTCGGCACGTCTCTCGCGCGCCGTGTCGGTAAGAGTCCCCAGCCTGTGGGCGGGGGAAGCCGGGACCCGACGCGAAGTCCGCGGTCCCGGGGCTTCGCCCCGGCGTCCGTCGGGCCGGCGACTGTGGCCGGCCGCGACGGGACTGTTCTGGCTCCGTGACCGGGTACGGTGCGGAACGGTAGACGGAGTCGTCACCGTCGTGCCGTCCCGCCGACGCGGGTCGCCGGCTCCCGGAGGAGCGGAGCCGCGGCGGTCGGGACGGGCATCTGTGCGGAACGGTGCGCCGCGCGACCCGGGTTGGCCGGGAGGCGCGGGCGCCGGATAGGTTAGGTGCTGCTGCCACACGGTGAATGGGTCGGAACGGCGGAGGACCGCGCCGGCGGCGCGGTCGGCTGCGGCGTCGCCCGTGGCGTTGCTGTCGTGACCGGGAACAAGCGGTCGGCGACCGGGTGTTTCCCCTTAAATACGGCCGAATTCCCATTGAGCTCGGTCCAACGGCAAAGTTTTGTGAACGGAAATGCAGCGACGCGGTCCGTGACGGAAATGCGGCCGACGGACTCGGGGCGCCCGACCACGACCGTCCGCCGACCGGGACGGTGTGCGTGGCCGCGGCGAGTCTCCCCGGGCGTACTCCCGCCCCTCGACCGTTCCGGGGGGGAGGGGAAAAAAAAAAAAAAAAAAAAAAAAAAATTTTCGAAAGACACCGCGTCCCGGCGACTCCGGTGCGACCGCCGGCGTACTCGTGCCGCTCGCCCGTTCCGCGGGCGAAAAAAAAAAAAAAAAAATTTCGCATTTCCGTCACGGAAAAAAGTCGACGGTGCCGGTGCCCGTCGACTCCCCGGCACGTACGCCCGGCGGTCGCGGGTCACTCGCCCGGCGACCGAGGGTCGCCTTCCCCGGGGAAGACTAGCCGACTCCCCGGCACGTACGCCCGGCGGTAGCGGGTCGCCTTCCCCGGGGAAAACTAGCAGACCGCCGCGGGTCGCGGCCCGTCGACTCCCCGGTACGTTCGCCCGGCGGTCGCCCGGGGACCGCGGGTCGCCTTCCCCGGGGGAAAAAAATCACGAAAAAAAATTTTCGAACGACACCGCGTCCCGGCGACTCCGGTGCGACCGCCGGCGTACTCGTGCCGCTCGCCCGTTCCGCGGGCGAAAAAAAAAAAAAAAAAAATTTTCGCATTTCCGTCACCAAAAAAAGTTGACGGTGATTTTCGCTCGGCCGAAAAAACGGAGGTCGGTCCGCGGCAGCGTACTGGACGACCGAATATAACGTCGAATCGGTGTCGAACTTTTCAAAACGTCGCTGGTCGGCCGGAATTGGTTTTTTCGAATCGGGGTTTTGGAATCCTCCACGGACGGACGCGGTCCACCCGATTTGGACGCCTCGGACGGAACGGACGGATTTCAAAAAAAAAAAAAAAAATCCGTTCGCCCCGCGGTCCGGGCACGTCGGCTTCCCGGGGACGTGCGCCCGGCGGTGGCCGGTCACTCGCCCGTCGACTCCCCGGTACGTCCGCCCGGCGGTCGCGGGTCACTCGCCCGGGGAACGAGGGTCGCCTTCCCCGGGGAAAACTAGCCGACCGACCGCCGCGGGTCGCGGCCCGTCGACTCCCCGGTACGTCCGCCCGGCGGTCGCGGGTCACTCGCCCGGGGAACGAGGGTCGCCTTCCCCGGCGAAAACTAGCCGACCGACCGCCGCGGGTCGCGGCCCGTCGACTCCCCGGTACGTTCGCCCGGCGACCGCGGGTCGCCTTCCCCGGGGAAAAAAACACAAAAAAAAATTTTCGAACGACACCGCGTCCCGGCGACACGGGTGCGACCCGGGCCGTGCTCGTGCCGCTCGGCCGTTCCGCGGGCGGAAAAAAAAAAAAAAAATTTTCGCATTTCCGTCACGAAAAAAAGTTGACGGTGATTTTCGCTCGGCCGAAAAAACGGAGGTCGGTCCGCGGCAGCGTACTGGACGACCGAATATAACGTCGAATCGGTGTCGAACTTTTCAAAACGTCGCTGGTCGGCCGGAATTGGTTTTTTCGAATCGGTGTTTTGGAATCCTCCACGGACGGACGCGGTCCACCCGATTTGGACGCCTCGGACGGAACGGACGGATTTGAAAAAAAAAAAAAAAAATCCGTTCGCCCCGCGGTCCGGGCACGTCGGCTTCCCGGGGACGTGCGCCCGGCGGTGGCCGGTCACTCGCCCGCGGACCACGGGTCGCCCGCCCCGGGGAAGACAAGCCGACTCGCCGGCACGTACGCCCGGCGGTGGCTGGTCCCCGGGGAAAACAAGCCGACCGCGGCGGGACGCGGCCCGCCGACTCCCCGGCACGTACGCCCGGCGGTCGCGGGTCACTCGCCCGCGGACCGAGTGTCGCCTTCCCCGGGGAAAAGCAGCCGACCGCCGCGGGTCGCGGCCCGTCGACTCCCCGGTACGTCCGCCCGGCGGTCGCGGGTCACTCGCCCGGGGAACGAGTGTCGCCTTCCCCGGGGAAAACTAGCCGACCGCCGCGGGACGCGGCCCGTCGACTCCCCGGCACGTTCGCCCGGCGACCGCGGGTCGCCTTCCCCGGGGAAAAAAACACGAAAAAAAATTTTCGAACGACACCGCGTCACGGCGACTCCGTTGCTACCCCGGGCGTGCTCGTGCAGCTCGCCCGTTCCGCGGGCGGAAAAAAAAAAAAAAAAAAATTTTCGCATTTCCGTCACGAAAAAAAGTTGACGGTGATTTTCGCTCGGCCGAAAAAACGGAGGTCGGTCCGCGGCAGCGTACTGGACGACCGAATATAACGTCGAATCGGTGTCGAACTTTTCAAAACGTCGCTGGTCGGCCGGAATTGGTTTTTTCGAATCGGCGTTTTGGAATCCTCCACGGACGGACGCGGTCCACCCGATTTGGACGCCTCGGACGGAACGGACGGATTTGAAAAAAAAAAAAAAAAATCCGTTCGCCCCGCGGTCCGGGCACGTCGGCTTCCCGGGGACGTGCGCCCGGCGGTGGCCGGTCACTCGCCCGGGCACCGAGGGTCGCCTTCCCCGGGGAAAACTAGCCGACCGACCGCCGCGGGTCGCGGCCCGTCGACTCCCCGGTACGTTCGCCCGGCGACCGCGGGTCGCCTTCCCCGGGGAAAAAAACACGAAAAAAAATTTTCGAACGACACCGCGTCACGGCGACTCCGTTGCTACCCCGGGCGTGCTCGTGCAGCTCGCCCGTTCCGCGGGCGGAAAAAAAAAAAAAAAAAAATTTTCGCATTTCCGTCACGAAAAAAAGTTGACGGTGATTTTCGCTCGGCCGAAAAAACGGAGGTCGGTCCGCGGCAGCGTACTGGACGACCGAATATAACGTCGAATCGGTGTCGAACTTTTCAAAACGTCGCTGGTCGGCCGGAATTGGTTTTTTCGAATCGGCGTTTTGGAATCCTCCACGGACGGACGCGGTCCACCCGATTTGGACGCCTCGGACGGAACGGACGGATTTGAAAAAAAAAAAAAAAAATCCGTTCGCCCCGCGGTCCGGGCACGTCGGCTTCCCGGGGACGTGCGCCCGGCGGTGGCCGGTCACTCGCCCGGGCCGCCTCCCCCGGGGAAAACTAGCCGACCGACCGCCGCGGGTCGCGGCCCGTCGACTCCCCGGTACGTTCGCCCGGCGACCGCGGGTCACTCGCCCGGGGAACGAGGGTCGCCTTCCCCGGGGAAAACTAGCCGACCGACCGCCGCGGGTCGCGGCCCGTCGACTCCCCGGTACGTTCGCCCGGCGACCGCGGGTCGCCTTCCCCGGGGAAAAAAACACGAAAAAAAATTTTCGAACGACACCGCGTCCCGGCGACTCGGGTGCGACCCGGGGCGTGCTCGTGCCGCTCGGCGGTTCCGCGGGCGGAAAAAAAAAAAAAAAATTTTCGCATTTCCGTCACGAAAAAAAGTTGACGGCGATTTTCGCTCGGCCGAAAAAACGGAGGTCGGTCCGCGGCAGCGTACTGGACGACCGAATATAACGTCGAATCGGTGTCGAACTTTTCAAAACGTCGCGGGTCGGCCGGAATTGGTTTTTTCGAATCGGCGTTTTGGAATCCTCCACGGACGGACTCGGTCCACCCGATTTGGACGCCTCGGACGGAACGGACGGATTTGAAAAAAAAAAAAAAAATCCGTTCGCCCCGCGGTCCGGGCACGTCGGCTTCCCCGGGACGTGCGCCCGGCGGTAGCGGGTCGCCTTCCCCGGGGAAAACTAGCCGACCGCCGCGGGACACTCGCCGGCGGACCACGGGTCGCCCGCCCCGGGGAAGTGTGGCCGACTACCCGCGGACGTACCCTAACCTAACCCAACCTACCTAACCTAACCTTACCGGACCGGGGCCCAGGTGGTCAACCACGTAGCGGCCACGGTCGGCCGGCGCACCCGGCGGAACGCGGCTCGTCTGCCCCGGGGAAGTCCAGCCGACTACCGGGGACGTGCGCCCGGCGGTAGCGGGTCGCCTTCCCCGGGGAAAACTAGCCGACCGCCGCGGGACACTCGCCCGCGGACCACGGGTCGC
>CM050404.1:144792631-144795131 GCA_027580255.1 Therioaphis trifolii | reverse complement strand
ACACTGATGCTCTCAGACACCTATCAAGAAGCCTGGTGAATAGTGGACCCACTACCACCCAGGCTTTCCTCAGCACTCCGGCCGTGATCCCGTCAAGTCCGGGGGCCTTGTTTGGCGCCATCCTCCATATGGCCTCCTTAACCTCTCTTTCCGATAAGACAAAGCCTACCCTACCGACCTTATGACCGTCAAGTACCGGAGCGGTACTATCATGCGGTATAAGCGTGTCCAACATGCACCTGGCCGTGTCCCCAGCAGACTCCGTGAAGGATCCGTCCGGGCGGACCACCGAACAGGGAACCCTGTCCCTGGCGGACCCCTTACGGGCCCACTTGTACACCTGGCCCCAGACGTTGTCGTTCACCGACGAAGCGAACCCCTTCCATGAGTTCCACTTCGCCCTCCTTACCTCCGACAAGTGAGAATTCCTCAGCCTCCTATACTCTTCCCTATCGACGACCCTCCAGTCCTTCGATCTCCTGAAGACCGAGATCTTCCTCTTCGACTCGTCTAAGCCGTTATGCCACCACGGTGGCTTGGACCTAGCTTTTCCTCTGGACTTAGGCATCGAAGCCTCCATTGCGATCTGCAGAGAGATCACAAGAGCTTTTGACGCCCCCTCAATACCATCTTCGAGTTCCTCACTCCTCCTAATCACCTCTTGGGACAGAACCCTCCTGAACCTCTCCCAGTCCGCCTTCTTGACGTTGAAACGTCGCCTATCCGTCTCGAGCTGGGCCACCTCACGGCCGCAGGAAACTTGGTACTTGATCAGTCTGTGATCACTGTCTGTGACGTCAGCGACCACATCCCAACCCCGGACCCCAGCCGTCAACTCACCTCCCCTCGAGAGCGTGACGTCGACATTTGAGGATCCCATACCTGGCTTCCAGTAGGTCTCAAGGCAACCAGGCCGGTTATGCACCGTCAAGTTCCTATCCTCGACCATTCCTTCCACCCATTTCCCTCTGGCAGAGCCGTTATGATTGCCCGGCCGACTGAACCACATGGGCGAGTGCCCGTTCACGTCAGCCCCTATCACAACCCTATCGCCTAACCGTTCCAAGACGTTGCCTAACTTCGTCGTGAAGACGTGTGTCGGGATGCTGTACTTGAAGTAAGCTGACACGAAAGTGACCGACTTGCCTCTACCTTTCTTCAGGTTGGCGATCGCAAAGAACCTATTCATCAGGTGACGCACAGCGACGACCTCGATGTCCCTGTTGAGGACCACGATAGCCGCCCCCGCTTGTCCTCCTTCAGAACAGAATACCGACCTATCCGAGAAAACCTCCATACCTCCTACCTTGGCACCCGCCCAAGGAGGCTCCTGGAGAAGCAAAACATCGACCGAATTCCTAAGACTGTGCTCCAGCAGCTGTTCCGAAACGATATGACAACCGTTCATGTTCAGCTGCGCGACCGAGATAGATTCGGACGAGCTCATTTTGAAGAAGAGCCGTAGTCCGTCCTAATCATGCCGTTCCTCTCATACCTGCGCCTCACCGGGCAGCTAGAATGCCCCGCTGTGAAGCCGAGTCCGCAATTGACGCACTTCGGCGTCTTGTCCTTCGCACCACAATCCTTCTGCCTGTGGCCTTCCACAGCGCAGTGGCTACACACGACTTTTCCTCTCTTGCACTTTGCCTCCGCGTGACCAAAGCCTTGGCACGCGAAACACTGAAGGACTTCCGTGAAGTCGACAATCTTGCACAAGCCTAATCCTATGAACCAACGCTTCTTGATCAACTTTCCATACACCTCTGGATCCACCTCACAAATCCACCTGACCAGTGGATCTTCGCGCGGCCCTCTCATGAACAGCGGCTTGACCGCCGCTTTCATGCGCTCGACGTCAACCCCCAAACTGGGGTTTTGCCGCGCTAGGGCCTCTCCAATCTCCTCTGCTCCGACCGACCTCTCCACGTCATAGATCAAGACCTTAGGCCTTCGGACCTCTTCCCTCTTTACGCCGGACCTTTCCTCTCCCTCCATCTCGACCAACGCCGCCTTGGTCGCCTCGTCCGCGGGCTTGATCAGGATGTCACCTCTCGGCAACACCTTCACTAGCCCGACTTGCGGGGCCCTGACCTTACTCACTATCCTGGACCAGAGCCTGTCTCTCGCCTCCTTCGAGGTTCCACTTCCCTTCTCAATGATGAAGGCCGTGGCCGGCCTCTTCTCCTTCAACCTCTCCTCCACCCTCTCCTTCTTCTTTTTCTTCTCCACTACGGTAAATTTACCGCCCTCGCCTCCCTTAGCCGCTACACTCGCATAGGAGGCCGTCACCGGAACGGCGGCTTTCACCACCGGCACCGGGACCTGCCCCCCCTTCTTCTTCTTCTTCTTTCCTTTCCTGCTTACTTCAGTAGCCTCCACTTCCATGGGGCTACCCTCACACGCCTCTCGCTCCTTATTCGCCTCTTTCTCCTCTTTCCCCTCTTTCGCCTTCGTCTCCTCCTTTCCTTTGCCCAGCCACAGCTTCTCCACCATCACCTTC